>VWZI01017944.1:251168-274683 GCA_013396835.1 Psilopogon haemacephalus
TCCAGTGAGTTGTCCACCCATCAAGTCCACGTTTTTCCAGCCTGGTGACCAGGATGTCATGTAGGACGGAGTCAAAGGCCTTACTCAGCTCTAGGTAGATGACATCAGTTGCCCTTCCCTTGTCCACTGCTGCTGTGACTTCACCATAGAAAGCCACCAAATTAGTCAGGCATGATTTGCCCTTGGTGAAGGCATGCTGGTTATCATCAGGCACCTCTGCTTTGTTCTCCATCTACCTTAGCATCCTTTTTGCCCTTCTTGAAGATAGGTGTTATGTTTGTCCTTTTGCAATCAGCAGGAACTTCACCAGTCTGCCATGACCTTTCAAATACAATGGACAGTGGTTTGGCAACTTCATTTGCCAGTTCCCTCAGGACCCGTGGGTGGATCTCATCAGGCCCCTTACCTAGCAGAACTCAGCAGTATCTTTAAAATATTGAAGGTTCTTCACTGCAGAGATTATCAAGTATTTTGATGTGACAGGAAGTGATTTCCTTTATGTGTTTCATTAGCCAGAGATTAGTTCAATTAAATGCAATGGCCATGGTATTAAAAGCAAACTATTTCACATACAGTAGAGCTCTGCCATAGAAATGAAGATTCAACAAATTACTCCTGATATTAAGGAAGGTAAGACATTATTGCACATGCACTTCTGTACATAGGAGCTTTCCGCATTACTCTGAGAACCTTCAAAGAAGAATTGAAGTAGTTTTCTGCAATCCTACAGCTTTTATTGACAGTTTAAGACTTCTCATACCTCTTAGGAATGGATCAGCACTATATACTTTATGTTTCATATTGAATTCATATTAGAATGAGATATTATGTTGTTATCAAGTCAATGGAGGAGCAATGACAGCAATACAGGTATGTTTATCTTTCTAAATTGGAATAGCTGGTCAACATCTCTGATCTACGCAACACAGGGAAACACCAATGTTCTACTGTGCTGAGCCTGAGCCAAGTGTGAACAGGGCAGCAAATCTGCATGAAGCAGAAAAAGGACTCGACAAGACATGACAAGATAAATGTAACCTGTTAATATTCATTACATAGGAGTGTAAATAGGCCATCCTAAGCTCTGGTAGAATAAATTGCTTCAATTAATACTACTTTTTGAAGAAGCAGTTACTGCATCGTGCTGATGTTATTAGTACAGCAACACAGGCACTGGCAAAGATGTAGTATTAAATGAAGCAATCATAAGAGCGATGAAAACAATATTAACAAGAGCATTATCCTCTCATCGCTTCTCTACAAAATGCAGGTGTTTTATTCTCTCCCCAATTTTTTGCATTTAGTTTCCCTAACGCAAAATAAAAATGTGGCAAAAACAGTATTAAGAATAAAGTTCAGCTGTTTTCTTATGTGATCTAATAGACTTTTCTCTTGTAAAGTAGGCAGATAACCTCCACTTCCGTCCATTTTCATTTTTGCCACTTTCTAAGGTTTGAAGATATGAACAACATGCTTTAACCTAGAAATAGTGTTGTTGAATTAGATGGCAGTGTTGCTGTAGCAAGAGATTTATGTGCAGCCCCACAATTCCTCTAAGGGTTGAATAAACTAACTGTGAGTACCCAGCATACTGCTGAACCAGGCACTTCCTAAAGATGTTGTAAATTACCAGTTTATATGAACAACCAGGCCTCTAAGAATAAAACTAAAATTCGTAAGTAATCATACACATTGAGTACTGTGTCCCTTTCTGGTCCCCTCAATTCAAGAGAGATGTTGAGGCAATGGAACATGTCCAGAGAAGGGCTATGAAGCTGGTGAGGGGCCTGGAGCACAAGCCCTATGAGGAGAGGCTAACAGAGAGCTCTGGTTGTTTAGTCTGGTGAAGAAGAGGCTCAAGGGTGACCTCATTGCTGTCTACAACTACCTAAAGGGAGGTTGTAGTCAGGTGGGGGTTGGTCTCTTCTCCCAGGCAACCAGCAACAGAATGAGGGGACAGTCTCAAGTTGTGCTGGAGAAGGTATAGACGCCATATGAGGAGGAAGTTCTTCACAGAGAGAGTGATTTGCCATTGGAATGGGCTACCCAGGGAGGTGGTGGAGTCACCATCCCTGGAGGTGTTAAAGAAAAGACTGGATGGGGCGCTTAGTGCCATGGTCTAGTTGATTGGATAGGGTTCTGTGCTGCTTTGAGGCTAATTGGAATATTTTAATAAGAGAAATTAGACTGTAGGTTGAGAAAGGAAAACATGATGATGTCTCCTTCACTCATACGTTTGCTGACTGATACAAAAGTTAAGAACCCAAACACAGATAAGACAGAGCTGCCGAGGTCTGAGCTGTGGGCTGTTGGTCTCTCCCTCTCCCTGCCTTCTAGCTGTATCTGTGTAACCCAACTATTGAGTTCCTTCTTCTAATCACGCACACACCACAGGCTGATCTTTCCTGTTTACCTGGCATGTAAGACAAATACTGGGGTAAGATTGGGTTCTGGGAGAAAGGTGGAAGGGTGGTTGGGAACCCCTCAATCTCTGGGAAGGATATTGTGTTTCCTTTTTACTGTATATATCTGTAAATCTCTGTAATATATTGTAAATATCTGCAATATATTGTAAATATCTGCTTGTATATTGTGCAAAGCTGTAAATATAAAGCTTCATTCCTTAATTTCCAGCCAGCTGAGTCTAGTTTGGGTGATTTCTAAAGTTGGGGGGGCAGATAATTTCCAAACTACCACATCTTTAATTGGCAAATTCCATTTGACTGATCGCTAATTAAGTCTGGAAGTTAAAATCAAGTAAATATGGATTATTTGGACCATTTTACCCATTAGCTCTAAGTTTTTTATATCATTAGGTTTTTGCTAAAATTGGTACTTTTCTATGTGATTTAATATGGAAAAAGTTTAAAGGAATGCTGTTGGATTTCAGACAGTATTTTATCAGATGAATAGGTTTTAATGTTACTGAAATTGTTACTAACTCTTTGTTAATAAGTCAGGAAATAGTACAGGTCCAGTGAGCTATTAAACTTCATTAGTAAGGGTAATAATGCCAAAGAGGTCAGTCCCTGATCCGTGTAGCGAGTTCTACACAATAAATACCATGGTATATTTATCATGTGTCATTACATTTCTATTAATTATGGATTTATTCTTAATTTCTGCATTATGTCTGAAGAGATCTGCTCCTCTTTAAGAAACCAGATTGGCAAAGCTAGAAAGAAAAACAACTCTGTGGCCGTACAGTCTATAGATTCAGAAATCAGCTCTGGAGACCTTGGCAGAACACACAGAGAGTTTTCTCATAACAACACCTGTTTGGGAGGACAGAAAGGGGGGACCACCATGTCCACTGCCACCCCTCCTTCTGATGATTCTGGGAAGGCTGCCAATGTCTTGGTTGTTGACAATAACATGGCAGGCAGCCAAAGTCCAGCCCCAGCTATTTGTGTCTCTGCTATTTCTTCAGCCAGTTTGAATCCTCAGAGACCAATTCTTAATTTTGCCCCAAATTCTAGTTCAAAGGCCACAGTTCAGATCCCCCAAAATTCAGAAGCACTAGAAAGAACATCTACAGCCATTCTTGCTCCTGCTAAGGCAAAACTGAAACTTGGATCAAAGTGTGGTTCGAAAGAGGATTTAGGGGTCGGGCCTTCTGGTGCATAAGAGTATGAAGAAGAAGAGGAGAGATTTAGTCTTAAACATTTGGCCAGTTTTCTGAGATTGAAATATGAGGATGAGAAGGGCAATGTGAGATTAGAAGGAAGATGGCTCTCAGGAGATTAGGAATGCTCTTAGGAGAGTTGTATTTGGCCTACAACAACCAGGACAACATGAGGAAGAGGAGAAGGATGATATCAAGAGTTCCAATGATCCCCTCAGAGAGATCAAGGAAGTTAGAAAGGAATATTCAAGGGAATCAGGAGAGCTAATCCTAGGTGGCTGGTGAGATGCTGTTCTACTGGTGCAAATGCCCTATAGGTAGGATACAAGTCTGCAAAGCAGCTAGGGCCACTCACAAAGGACAGTGGAGTGGACAAACACCTGGCATCCCCTCTCAGTATGGTTAGCTTGTGGACACGCCTTCTGATGGCTGGGGCTATGAGATATTCTTCCTGAGATATTTTGCCATGGGCAGCTAGGAAGTTGAAGACAATTGAGCAGCAAATTACTCTTCTGAAGCAGTTTGCTGTGAAGGAAGTGCTTTATGGAGATCATGGCACACATAAGCCTGATAACATTCCTTTTGGGACAGGTCTCATAAAGAAGCTTATTAAACTTGCTCCTTCATCCTATGCTAGTATGGTGGCTAGCAAGTTTCTATCAAAGGGTGATAATGGAAGGCCTCTTACTGCTGGTGAATTCACTGACCAGCTGAGACAGAGAGAGGACAGCTTGTTGCATTCTACCCTAGTCTCAGCTATAAAAACTATGACTACAGAGATAAAAGATACCATGAAGGAACTGAAGGAGGAAATTAAAACCTCTATATCCAATCTGGCAAAGGATACAATTCCTTCATCTTCTGATTCAGTGCACGTTTCTGTCATCAGGAACAGATGCCCATCTCCACAAGGTAATTCTGGCCCAGGAGACAAATTCCACCTAGATATCAGCAATCATGTGGGTCACTGTGGATAATCCTGTGTGACCAATTTGGTTAGAACATGAACAAGTAGAATGGTCAGCCTACTTCAGTCCTTTCAAAGAGAGTCAGGGAACTGCAGAGTGGCGGAAACAGACGCAGCAATGCCAGAAAGGTAGCTGTCACTTTTTCAGCTCCCCACAGTTACTGCAATTATTCCAAAAACTGTAATTTCTCTCACCAGCACCACCAATCATTGTGCACATCCCACATGCCTTGTTCAGCATTAGGGGTGCCCTTCTCCCATCCAGGAGGAGGAAAGGGATAGTGGAGAAAACTGAATCTATTGGAATGCATTCATTAGGTGGCCTGGCAGTTCAAAAGTTCAGAAATACAGGCCTTTAGTTGATACAGGTGCTCAGTGTACACTATTACCATCAAATTTCAGAGGCTATGACTTTTTCTGGAATCATTGGTGGATCTCAAGAGTTAACTAAGTTGGAGGCTGAGATAAGTTTAACTGGTAAAGAATGGAAGAAGCATTCTATTGTAACTGGTCCTGATGCACCTTGCATTCTGGGAATTGACTTTTTGAGACAAGGTTGTTTCAAAGATCCTCAGGGTCATAAGTGGGTTTTGGAATAGCATCTGTAGAAATTGAGGATGCTAAATTGAAATTGTCCATTAGACCTGAACTTTCAGATGAATCTGCAGTTGTGGGACATCATGCCATAGAGGATCTGAAACTGCCAATTGCTACTCAAACTGTACATCGCAGGCAGCACAGAACTAACCATGCCTCTTTGTTGCCCATTCATCAGCTGATCCATCAGCTGGAAAGTAAGGATGACATCGATAAAACTCATTCATTCACCTTTCAACACTCTCATTTGGCCCATGCATAACGCTAACGGCAACTAGTGTCTCACAGTGGACTTCCGTGCCCTCATGAGGTGACTCCACCCATGAGCGCAGCTGTACCAGACATGCTGGAACTCCAGTACAAGCTAGAATCGAAAGAGGCCAAATGGTATGCTACCATAGGCATTGATAATGCTTTCTTCTCTATTCCATAGCAAAAGAATGCAGGCCTCAGTTTGCATTCACCTGGAGAGTAATCCAGTATCAGTTCAACCATTTGCCTCAGGGGTGGAAACATAGTTGAATAATCCACAGTGCATTGGAGAAAGATAAAGCTCCAGAACACATACAATTTATCAATGACATCATTGTGTGTGGCCAAACTGCTGAAGAAGTGTTCAGGAAAGGTAACAAAATAATTGACATTCTTTTGCAAACAGATTTTGCCATAAAGAGGGACAAGGTCAAAGGACCTTCCAGAGAAATTCAATTTCTGGGAGTGAGGTGGCAGGATGGTTGTCATCACATTCCACAGGATGTGATAAACAAAGTCTCCACCATGGCAGTTCCCACAAATAAAAAAGAAACTCTATCTTTTTTGGGTGCAGTGGGGTTTTGGAAACTACACATTCCTGGATTCAGTCAATTTGTCAAACCTCTGCATGATGTGACTTGTAAGAGAAACAATTTTGAGTGAGAACCTGAACAACAAGCAGCCTTTGATCAGATAGAATGAGAGGTAGTTTATGCAGTGGGCTTGAGACCTGTTTGAACTGATCTGGACATAAAAAAACATTCTGTATACTGCTGTGAGTGACAATGGTCCAACTTGGAGTCTTGGAGTCTCTTTGGCAGAGAGCTCCAAATTAGACGTGTGTTTGTCCACTTGGTTTCTGCGATCATAGCTACAGAGGTTCAGAGGCAAATTATGCCCCAACAAAGAGAAACACTAGCAGTATATGAAGGAGTGAAAGCAGCTTCCTGAAGTGATTGGAACTGAGTTACAATTGCTTTTAGCTCCTAGATTGCCTGTTCTAAACTGGATGTTCAAAGGTAAAGGTTCATCACTACATCATGTCACAGATGAAACTGATCTAAATGGACGGCTTTGATAACCCAACGAGCATGCATGGGTAATCTTGTTCGACCTGGTCTAGTAGAAGTGATCACCAACTGGCCAGTAGGCACAGGCTGTACAAAACCTCCAGAGGGGAAAAGAATTTGTGCTAAAGAAGCTCCTCCCTATGGTGATCTTTCTGATCAGGAAAAGAACTATGCCTTATTCACAGATGGTTCCTGACATCTTGTTGGGAACAAGTGAAGATGGAAGTCAGCAGTCTGTAGTCCTATCAGGAGAGTTGCTGAAGCGAAAGATGGAGAAGGTGAATCCAGTCAATTCGCTGAAGTAAAAGCAATCCAACTTGGTCTTGATATGGCTGAACGGGAAAATTGGCCTATCTTTTACCTCTACACCGACTCATGGATGGTAGCCAATGCTCTATGGAGTTGACTAAAGACTTTAAAAAGAGTGGTTGGCAGAGGAAAGGAAAGCTTATTTGGTGTGCTGATCTATGGCAAGACATTGATACACAACTGGAAAGAATTCCACTTAAGGTGGAAGCACGCATGCCTAAAAGCAGAGCTACTGAGGAACAGCCATACAACCAACAGGCAGACCAAACTGCTAGAATTTCTTAAGCTGATACAAACTGTGATCTTGACCTTGATTGGAAACACTGATGTGAACTGTTCTTAGCTCGGTGGGCCCATGATTCATCTGGACATCAAGGCAGGGATGCAACCTACCGATGAACACGTGATAGATCAATTGACTTATCCATGGACACTATCACCCAAGTCATACATGACTGTGACATCTATGCTGCTATTAAGCAGGCTAAGTGAATCAAGCCTTTATGGTACGGTAAGAGATGATCAAAGCACAAGTATGGTGAAGCTTGGCAGACTGACTACATCACTTAACCTCGTTCTTGTTCTGGCAAGCAGTATGTGCTAACTGCGGTAGAGGCAAGGTCTGGATGGCTGGAAGCCGATACAATTCCACATGCTACTGCACATAACACCATTCTTGGTTTGGAGAGTCAAATTGTGTGGACACATGGAACTCCAGAGAGAATTGAATCAGACAATGGCACTCATTTCAAGAACAATCTTATGAAAAACTGGGCCAGAGATCACAGTATTGAATGGATCTACCACATACCCTACTATGCACCAGCTTCATGAAATATTGAACGCTACAACGGTTTGCTAAAAACCACCCTAAAAGCCATTGGGTGTGGAACGTTGAAAAACTGGGACAAGCATTTAGCATAAGCAACCTGGTTGGTAAACAGTAGGGGTTCTGTAAACAGAGCAGGACCTGTACCATTAGATTTGGCACAAACAGTGGACGGTGATAAAGTTCCTGTTGTATATGAAAAGAATCTGTTAGGGGAAACTGTTTGGGTATTTTCTCCTTCAGGCGAAAGGAAACCTGTCTGAGAGTTGGTGTCTGCTGAAGCTCCTGGTCACACATACTGTGTAATGCAGGAGAATGGTGAAATCCAGTGTATTCCACAGAGAAATCTAAACTGAGCAGATAGAGTTTAAATTCAGAGTATATAATACAAGCTATCAGGAGTTTTCTTTTTAGGTATTGTCTGGCATCCAACACAAAAGGATCTACAGTATGTGAGCATGAAACCAATGTTACCTGGGAGTCCTTATCTAATTTTCTGTGCTTTTGAATCACCTACATCTGAGATAGCCAGAATGAAGCATGAAGTTAACCTGTAATATTCATTATTGTAAATATTGGTTTAGATTAGACAGATAGTTCTAGCAAAACTCTGAGTGAAGTAGACAGGGGTGGGTTGTCCTGGTTTGAGGGTACTAGGAATATTTTAATAAAATAAATTAGTTTATAGGCTGAGAAAGGAAAACATTGGTGATGTCTCCTTCACTCATATGTTTGCTGACCAATACAAAAGTAAGAACCCAAACATAGATAAGACAGAGCTGCCCAGGTCTGAGCTCTGGGCTGTTAGTCTCTCCTCTCCCTCTAGCTGGATCTGTGTAACCCTGGCTTCTAACCACCCTGGCTGATCTTCCCTGTTTACCTGGCATATAAGACAGATACTGGGATAAGATTGAGTGGTGTTGGAAAGGTGGAAGGGTGGTTGGGAACCCCTCTTGGTGATTCTGCTCTCTGGGAGGGGCATTGTGTTTCTCTATTACCTTTTAACTGTATATATGTGTAAATATCTGTAATATATTGTAAATATCTGCTTGTATATTGTGCAAAGTTGTAAATATAAAGCTTCATTCCTTAACTTCCAGCCGGCTGAGTCTAGTCTGGGTGATGTCTAAAGTTGGGGAGGGGCAGATAACTCCCACAGACTGGGTGATAGGTTGGACTGGATGATCTTGGAGGTCACTTCCAACCTGTCTGATTCTATTCTATTCTATTCTATTCTATTCTATTCTATTCTATTCTATTCTATTCTATTCTATTCTATTCTATTCTATTCTATTCTATTCTATTCTATTCTATTCTATTCTATTCTATTCTATTCTATTCTATTCTATTCTATTCTATTCTATAAAAGTTAGACCAAATATAAAGTTTGCAACAGTGAACAAGTGACTGTCTCAAAAGCCCAGCAGCTCCTTGCCACTGGTTCACATATTTTGAAGACAAACAAGCTCCTCATCTTCTGGCATTTTAAAAGCAAACAAAACTGCTACCCAGTGAGAGATTGTGGGTGCTGGACTCCAGGGATACTCTGAATGTTGCTGTTAAATACTGAAAGGCAGGTAGCGCAGGAACAGCCACTGAACCAATTCCGCCTGCCACTACTAATTATGTGTGGGTAAAATGGAAACAAATCCATTTCACAGAGAACAGATTATTTTCAAAGCTTCTGTGATGGAAGGGTTCTGATTAATTAATGTGAGAGGATTTTTCCAAAATTAATATAGTTTATTAATTTTTATATTCAAACTTTTCCAGCCCCGACCACTAATTTTAATAATAAACTGGTTCTTTTGTAACAGCTGTGGAACGCATTACATAAACATATATAGATCTAGTATTAACTATCAGTATGCATGAATGATTGAAAGCAATTGAAATTAATTAACTCAGTCTCAATTAGAGTGGAAGAGAAGGTGTCTTGTGGTTAATTGCCACTTGGCCAATACATGGACTCAGGGCTCTTTCAATTTAGGCAGAAGGCTAAGTAATGACAAAAGTTTAAGGTACTGACAAAAGCTTAAGGTATTTACTCACAAACACCATTTCTCAACTTGTGAGACTAGCAATAAATTGAGACAGTACTCAGAACACCTGCAGGGAGTTCTGTCTGTTGCCTTTCTGGCCAGTATGGCTGCTCTCTGCTACTGAGACCTCTGATTCACCCCAGGGTCCACAGCCTGCTGGGAGAAGGGGGGAAGACAGTTTCTGACCTAGTCCTGGCTTTCAACGATCTGTGTTCCTCCCGGGCTTACTCATCTTTGGAGATGCAGTGCTGCTCTGGCACATGCAGACAGATGTCTTGCAATGTATCTCAGCAGGTGTGTCACGTTGGCTGTTGTATGCAGCTATCATGTGAAAGCAATTAGACTTACTCCTGGGAAACTCGAAGCAGTTCCAGGCTGGAGTATAACTTATATTGCTATAGATAATAAGGTATTAGCATTGCCAGTAGGCATCACAGGCTCAGATACAGCAGTAGCACACAGAATATGAGTTAAGCATGGAACAACCGCAAAGCACATTGTGTTACCTGCTTATCTGTTTTTTAATATCAATGCCTGAGATTGGTTGGGCCTTTGGACATAAATTATCCAATTGATGTGTCAGTAAGCCAAGCTTTACCATATTTGGGAGAAACCACAGGGTTGCTATACCATATTAGGGAAAGAGCATAAGTCTAGCACAAGTTTAGCACATGCCAAGCACATGAAACTTGTTTACCACAGGTCTCAAGCAGGAGCAAAATATGTTGGGTAACCCAGAGTGCTCAGACTCCATGGCTTCAGGTCTTTTGTCCATTTTCCTGCAGTTGCTTCTCCCCAGACAGAAGGAAGGAGAACAGAAAAACATGTCTGGACAAGCCAGCACATGTATAAGCCTATTTTGACCCTTCAGGTCTACCATGACAGCTTCCAAATGCTTTTTTCTGGGAAATGACTAGCTTTTGACAGCAGAACTACGCTTGTTATGTATGCAATAGTGAAGTCAGCAGATTGTTTTGTGAATAAAAAAATCAATGAAATGCTGTATTTGACAACAAATACAAATTCATGTTGTTTTTTTAAAGGTTCTTGCCCTACTGTGTGCAGTGAAGTAACCAAATATCTCCCTGTAATGGTGTTCTGACAGTTTTAACAGCTAGGGAAAGAAAGAAGAAATTCTGCATCTGGATGTACTTTCCAAACATTCTACACATTGTACAAACATCTACTCTTTTCTACATTTCATCACTGGATTTCTTGGGTATTGTCTGAGCTTTTGACTTCTAAACGTTTTCAAGAAACCTCTATGTATATCTGCAGATGTAACAAGTGAACTTTTCACAGTCTGGCCTGTTCTGGGGTCATGGGAGAAAGAGATTATTGTATAATTTCAGCAGCAGACCTTCTGAAGCTCAGCCATCACAAATTCACTTTCTGATTGTGAGTCATCTCAGAATGAAAGTTAAGTTCATCCCACTCTTTGGTATCACCTGTTTAGCTAGTTCTCAATCCTGTACTGTTCTTAAACTCTAATTTTTTTTTAAAAAGCTCCACAATGTCAAGAGTACATTTTGTAAGTTATTTTAAAAATAATATTATTACTAAATTTTTTATTTGCAAAGCCTTGAGATTCAGTGTCTTCCTACGTTTTCCAAGAAATTAGTGTACATGTGTTATTTTATTTCATTTTCCTCCCACTGCTATCATTTGTTTACATCACTGTATTTTGGTGACAGCCTTGATACAACAATCAGGACAAAAGAACATCAATGCATATTTTAATTCAAAACATGTAGATTTATAAAAGTAATTTATAAAAGAAATTAAAAACCTTAAAAAATAAAGGTCAAAGTCTTAGATTAAATACTGATACTTTAAAATTAACATTAAAAAACCCCAATACTTTATCAGAATTGCTGTTAAAAGAAGCTAATATTCTCTGGTGACATAGGTAACAATCCTAAATGCCAAGTTTAGGCAGGAAGGTATTAAGTGAATTTTGACCAGCTTTAGCTATTAGCACTGAAATCTAGAGCTGTATTTATTGAATAGCGAAAATTCCTGGAATAAATGTAGTTTAAAATTTAGTTATAATTAATTTTAAATCAACTTTCCCTTATTTTGATCTTTACTACATGACTTCATCCTTATCCCTGCTTTCCACGGAATGTGACACAAACTGGCTTCAACAATCTGCACTTGTTTTTCTTCTCTACAATGAACGACACAACTGAGTAAAAAACCCATAATTTTGTGGTTAGTAACGGAGAATTACCTTTCTAAGAAACAGAAGAACTATAGACAGTATTAAGGAAAATATGAATTTTCTTCTGTGCAATAATATACATTTAATGGGTTTAATTAAAAACAAGCTATATTGAGACAGCTTTCAAAAATACATTTATCCCTCTGGCTTTGTTACATACATTGAGCAGGTTCTGTAAAGGCAAATAAAATAAACTTGCTTACAAAGTCAATTAGCAGAGAATATACAAACATTATATCCATAGATATTATCATTATATGAACTATATCAGTTGCCAAGTAAGCACAAGGAATATAACAATACACTTAGCTAATCTTTGATTGTTCTTTACAAAGAAACCATGATAGGCATGGAAAATTATTTTTGATACTACTGTTGACAAATATTTGTTATGAAGCTTTTGCCCTCCTATGTTTTTCCCCACATCAAATCAACACGGGAGAATTTTTATCTTTAAAAAAAAATCCTGAAAGTTCAGGACTTCTAAGCAATTTTACACAGTGACAGGCAGTGCACATAGGGTATATAAGAAAAATTACAGTAATAAATACTTTTCCCCAGCCCTACAAACTAACATGTACCAGCAAAACTCCATCTCCAGAAAGGATGTGGTCATTTGAAGAAACTAGACAAAGATAAGAAATGAAGGCAGTTTAAAAAAAGACAGCTTGTACTATGTGCAATGCTTAGGGGCCCACCTTCAAATTCTTTACTATAGCTTTAAAGATCAATACTGATCTCCAAGAAGCTTTATGAGAGCCCTGCATTCTGCTTGGAAGGTTTCAATAATTTAGTAAGTTTATGTAATTACTACAAAGCTCATTTAACATTGCAGCTGATGCTTTGATTTTCCCAAAGTGTTGATAAATGCTTTGAGACAAGTCAAAGACATGACTGGATCCAAACTTGTCAACAGGAGAAGACAAACTCTTTGGGCCCATGGATAGCCATAGATAAGTCAGAAGGCCTGCATGGCATAAAGACAGCAGCTCTCTGGTGAATGACCCACCAGTCAGATCTCATTTGCTGCTCACCCTTAGTTTAAAACATTATGAGATTTTTTCCTACAGTGTAAATTACTTTTGGTCACTGTGGGGCAAGTAGTCTTTGAAAAACAAACAGCAGAATATTTGTGTGTAACAAAACAATCAAAAAAGGGCAATACAAATGTAAAAATATGTCAAAGAATTACCACAAGTATGTACGAGAAGGAAAAAAAAAACCACACACACATTACTTTCATTAAATCCCTTCTTTACTGCTTTAACCAGATATTTTTGTTGCTATGGTAATTGTTATCCAGCCATTTATGTATTTAAAGAAAAAAAATCAGTATTCCTTCTCATGAAATTCTAAATGTGAGAAATATCTCCTTAAAGCAATATAAAGTCAATTTCCTCAGTGGATCCACCAGGCATTCATCTTCCTAAGGTATTCTGAGTCCATTTAAACCTCTTTCTTCCACACATTCTATGGCTATGAATTCCAAAATATAAGCATATAGTCTCTGAAAAAGTACTTTTATTAGTTGTAAGCTGGCTACCTCTTCATTTTATTAAGCATCCTCCAGGTTTCTGTTATGAGAAAAAAAAAATTCATCTCATTGCTTCATAAACACCCATCCACAATCTCCTCTTTTGTCTGCCTTCTGAGCTAAAGAATTATGATCTCTATAGTCTGTTCATATAGAAGCAATTGATACCTCCCATCAGTCTTTTTACCTCCTCTGTATCATTCCTGGTTCTTCCAGAAAACTCACACACACACAAAACAAACAAACACCAAACCCAAAACAAATAATAGAGATTGACAAGAAATCAGGCCATGGAAAATTGAAAGGCATTGAGCCTTTATTTTAAAATGTTCCTAGAAGAGTTGCCTTAAAAATTTGCATTTCAGCATTAAAAAAAAAAACAAAACCACAAAAACCACAAAACTCCACTGCATTTCAGTATTAAAATACAGCCACAGCTGAACAAGGAAAGTGGAAAGCAAATGTCACTTGCCAAGAGAAATTGAATATATTTAGATACACTTAGAAAATGGTAAATAAATGCTTACCTACTATATGCACACCAGATGTAGAATTATTTAATGCTTCTTGGAAAATAAACTTCCATTCAGTAGAAGAAAATTATGACAATTTCCATTGTATTAGTTTGGAATTCTTCTTAAAACTCTTTCCTCGCAAAAGTAAGACATGGCATAAATGCAATAGAAAGCTACGACCTAGCAATAATCTCCCTCCTCTCACTAGGCTCAGAGTAAAATGAATTGTTTGTTGGTATTTGGCAGCCTGCAGCTCTTCATAAAGCTAGGGGGAATTTGCAGCAATTGATGAATTTTCTGTGTTCCCAAAGACTGTTTTTCTGTCTGCATAAAGCACATCAGGGCTCTATAAATGTTAGCCAACATGGATTTTCTTGTAATTCACAGAACTGTCTTGCAGGTCTCAGAATGTCTGAAGGCTACAGACTTTGCTCACAAAATTAATTAAAGGAATCAAAATTAACAGTGTGTTAATAATTATGGGTTCTTGTCCACATCTCCATGGTACAATATTCCCAGATGCTTTGGAGCAGGCTTAGGACAAGCACTTATGGTTGAAAGGCTCTATAATCGGCTGGCTGTCTATCAGCTTATTAGCTTGTGATAATTGAGTGAAAACTTGCCCATTACTGAATTAGGAGGGCCTGCATTAAAAGAATAACTAGGTCCATGACAAATTTCAAGCAATAGCAGCTACAGGAATGGATGAATAAATAGGTGACAAATATCGTATCAGCCCAGGTGATGCTACTAAATGTCAGTAACTAGCACTTCCAAGGTCACAGTTAGTTGGCAACCTGTGCTCAGATGAGAATACAGAACGGACATAGTCAAGGATGGACAAGAAGCCCTGAAGGATGATGTCCTTCCAGAACTGGATGCTTAGACCGTGAAATCCACATCTGTTGATTGCTTTGAGACAAAATGAGGGCTCCTACATGGACAGCTGTCAGTCTGGTATAAGCAAAGAATTCACTTACTTTTAGAGTCCATGAAGAGGAAAAGATTTGACCATTTCTCATCCAAAACATACTGAAAAACCTGGCTAAACTGGTGGATTGATTACCCAAGTCACAGGCCCTACATCCCAAGAGTGACAAGATGTAGCTCTTCAGATGTTGCTTTGAAAGGCAGGTTCCTGATTAGACAACTGCATTGACGGATTTTACCTTCACCCTGCTAAGTAACATAAACTGAATAATCAAACATTATAACTGAACTAGCTAAAATGTTCTCCTTTAAAAATATATCCCTCACTGTATTCACCTAGGGCTGTCATAAAAATGGCCTTCCTTCATCTCTCCTTTAGGGCAGCTTGCATTAAAAAAAAGAAATCCAAAACCCAAACCAAAACCCCATTATATATGTGTGTGTATACATATATATATATATGACATTTGTAGACATATATGTGTATGTATATATGCACGCATAAAGAAGGCTGTCCAGTCATCCCTCATAAGAATGTGGCTACGTTTAGACTGNAATCACTTCCCCAATAATCTTAAATTGTTTTCATAGCTTTTAAACCTAGTTACTTATTCAGGGACACTCAAATCTATTTATACCAAGACTACTGTTCTTTCAGTCAGAACAAAGAATATTGGACCTCTTAAGAAGCAGGAATTTGCTGTTAGTATGAACAAATGTGATGTCAGTGACCTTCATCAGGACTTCAGTCTTCATTAGACTGGTAACATTACAGAGAACTAAGGCATATAGCTATAATGGACTGCATATGAATGTATCATAAACTTTTGGTTAAGGATTCTCATAAGATCAGCAATTGCATAAAAAAATGGCAGCCACCAGCACACCATTCCTAGCCTCGTGACAGCCCACACATCAACACAGATTTTTTCACAAGAGCCTTAAATGTCACCTAGTGGATGCTTTGAAAACTGCTGACATTATGGCAAGATTTCACAGTCAATATTCTTCAGTAAAACAAACTGACAGTCTTTCCTTCCATGGCAGATATGACTTAGCATCTGAGAAACATTTCATCAATGGTGCAAATTATTGCAGAAGGCTGGTTATTAATGTGGTCTAGAGGATATTTATATCACATTGTTAAGAAAAATAATCAAAATGCATGTAGTGTATTGGATTGGGTTTTGTTTTGCTATTTTTTTTTGTCCTAAACCTCTTCAATATTTTCTCTGAAGATTTAAAAGATGACCTGGAAAAAACAATGACAGAAAATCAAAGAAAACTCCTTTTCCTACTTTGGTTGGTTGGTTGTTGTTTGTTTTGCATTTTGTTGTTGTTGTTTTGTTTTGTTGCTCTTGTTTAAATAATTTCACTGTTTCTATTGAACAACGATTTTTAAGGGAAGCATTTTGGGACAGGAAGCAAGGGACAGGAGAAGCAAGGTGCAGAGCATGTGCTGGCAACAGCCTCTGCATAACTAGCAGTTGTGCTATATGGAAGAATCTGCAGTTCAGGGTGATAGTAGCATCTGGACTAAACATGGAAAGACTGATACCAGGCATGTATTTTGGCCATATTTTCTATGCAACAAAGTGGCTGCATATAAAACAAATCAGGTCAAGGTGGAGGGTGGGGGGAAGGCATATTGAACTTCTTGTTCTTCATGTATTTTCTAATTTTACTTTTCCATTGAGATGTAAAACCATACTGAAGCTTGCTGCAAATACAAGCCTAAGAAAATCAGCAGATGTGATTAATTTTGCTAATTCTGACCTGTAGTCCTAACCATTCTGATTACTTTATAGTAAACATCTTACATTGCAATACACATCAAAGGCACCTACCTCTCACTGTCATAATTCCTGCTCCATTACTTCTAACATCCATATTCTAGATCTCATGCACTGTCTCCAGGATACTTGCCCTGACATAAGGGAAACTTCAGCTCAGGCTTACTATACCATGTGATTCCAGTTGCGGAAGTGTTTCCCCGAGCACTGGCAATCATTTCATTTATTTATGTATGACTCACAGAACTTCTGTTTTTTGCAAAATAAAAAGGTTCTGGTCAAGCACCTTAATACTATTCTAAATTTGGACTGTGAATGCCGTGCCCCTGGTGTCTCCCTTGACTTAGTGAGTGCCTTAGGCTCCAGCCTGCCAAGGGGCTGTTAACTGTAATCTGCTTGATTTTATAGCTAAAGGGTCAACAGTATTTCCATAATTAATTCAAATCCCACATGAGATGAATAGAAAACTAAGACTGAAATGGTGAAGTAAGAGCCTACATTGCAAGATCAGCAACATATAGTGCAGTTCCTGCAGCTGAAGTATCAGAAGGAGGCACAGTCGTATTTCCATCCTTGCAACAATTTGGTTACTCGTGGGTTTATCACTATGGTGATACTGGAACTGATGGAAATACATCGATGATACTGGAAAATGTAGGCTTTTGCCATAATCTAGAAAATGGGCAGGTAACTGTTCTTTTGTTCCATCATGATGATGATATTGAAAAGTGAAATGTGCCAGCCAGAACCCACCCCACACAACCCCCAACCTTTAATTAAGAAAGCTTGATATTAAGTTGTACTCAATTACAACAAGTGTAATTTGCCACTGTGATCCCAGAGCTAGTCGATATGCTTGTGAGGCACCTTTTCAAACTCTCTTTTGGGCACACTACGACTATCATACAATGTGCTTGTATTATAATTAAATTTGGCATAATTACTTTACAGAGTGATCAGTGACAGTCTATTGTTCAGGAAGAATTAATCCTCTGAGCCTTCCAACATCATTTTAGTTCCTGGTTCTAAATGAGATTTCAAAGAATGTAATTTATAATAACCAAAGTCCCAAATGCACACTTTAATATAGCCTTCCTTTGTTACAGCAGTTCACTAGTAAAATGCTCCTGAATTAGGACACCCCTGGTGTAACAATTTACCTATGCAGCATGGGACTATTCAAATATGAAAGAAACACAGCAGGAATCTAACAGAATCCACTTTGATGCCTTCTCCTTCTGCTTTTGTCCAAAACATAGATACTACAGAATTCTTTCAGAACCCATTCCACTATTTAAGTATAATCCTTTCTCTAGGAGAATACTTACCGTTCCAGAAGCAACCCAAGAATTCCTCTACTCTGAAATATCACATCATATATATATTTGAAGGATGCATGGCAATTAGACTTAAGAAAAGACTAAAACTGTTATCATAGGAGAAACCTGTCAGCTTGATTTCGTCCAGAAATGGGATGTAGAGCTGAGCTTTTCCACAGAGTGAAATCTAAGTTGGGCAGTGCCAAGACATTTTATTTAGACATTTTGAATTCAAGTAAAATATTTTGACAAAGTGGAATCCTTGGAAAAATCCTTTGCAGATCTCATCCATTCAACTATTAAAATACACTCTCCTAGTTCTAGCAATCCTAGTTCTCAATTTATTTCTGTCAGACAGATGCTAAAGCATATTATATATCCCAATGAATAAATTCCCATAATATAAATAATATAATATAAATTCCTATAATATACTCCAGTCTTTCAAGACCTCCACACAGGAGAAATATATAAGAGAACCTGACCCACAATACAAACCAAAAGATATTAAATCAGTTCAGTACTGAGGGGGTTGTTTACTATCTTGTAAAAAACAATTTCTTCAAGCCAGTTAATAAATTCTAAATTTCAGACTAAGAGTTTTTACCAAAATAAATGTTTTCCATGCAAATAAATCCACCAGAAGATTGTTCCCATGAAAAACTGCCAACGAACTATTGCTACCAGATTATTTTTTATTGACACGGTCTTTTTACTTACTATGTTGAAAAGCTTTCATTCAGTCTACAAGATTAACAAGGTTCTCTTAACGATCAAAGCTCAATCCTTTTTAATGTCAGCAAGGTTCACCTGTGCAACTAAGGAAGCTCACCACTGAGCTTCTAGAGGTGAGAATTCAGGGAAATTTCACTTTTAGGATATCAGCACTCTATATTATGTGATACTGAAATTGGATCAGAAGTCATTTGGGCAAAGTGTGAGAAAAATCTGCATATTTCATGTCTGCCATCTAGTAGGTAGAATATGAACTTGTTCAGAAAGTATATAAATTCTTTTTATTGTTCAAAATAATTTAGCAAAACAAACCAGAAGACTATAGATTTGGTGCCAAACACTGGCAGTCATTCTGCTCATGCATCATGTATAAGGTTAGCTGGTTTATAAATTAGTTTGTGAACATTTAACTGCAATGTTGCCAGAAATCAGATTAAAAGCTTTGAAGTCTCCAGATGCTGGAAGCATGATTATAAGGCCATCATATCTCTAATTTGAAAGAAGAAATCTCTAGCCTTCATAGCTAAAGAAAGAGACTGACCATGTTAAACCGAAATACACTCACACCTGGGAAAATTAAAAAGCGTTTTTGCTTAAAGCAATCAAGTTGATAAAAAAAAAAAAAATCCTGTCCTTTCTGCGTAAAGCTATAAAGTGAAATATTTGCTGGAAAACAAAGAAGTATCAAATGCATTTTCTGAGAGAGAAAGTTTTAAGTAATGCCCTGCTAAACCATATTTTTGTTCAGAGTTCACCTTACTCTCTACTCTAAGGTAACTTGTATGGTAGTGAAGAAAGGAAAATGAGCAAAATTGCAAGAGGAAATAGAACTGCCCAAGAGTAGCTAATTTAGTTGCCAAATCTGTGGGGCATGATTTCTTGCTGAATGTAACAATAACACTATCTGTTTTATCAGCTTTCAGCTCAATAAAGATCTGGCCACAGCAACTGATACATTAGAAAAAACTATAAAACACTAAATACAGAGAAGAAAAAAATGTAAAACTTCAGATGGTATAAAAGCCATTTTCTCTTTCCATTAGATCTTAGTTGCACACTATGTGTGCAGTTTCTCTGTCACCTTTCCATGGATAATTTTAAAGTCTGATATTAAAATATTAATTTTGAATATACCTCATATTAAAATAAATTGCTTTGTAAATTTTCAACTGCATTTTCATCTATAAGCCAAATCCATAGAGGCATTCTTCTGAAACAGTACAGATCTGTAGGTCACTTCCCAGAAGAGGTTATCAAATATTCTTCATCAGGAAAACTGAACTAGCTATAAGACAAACTTCCAGGTGAGGAGTAAATGAAATATATTTTTAAAATAATTAAAAAATAGAAATAAAAAACCTATTTCTGCTTTATCGACAGTCTTGATACTGGTTTATTACAGATATGACAATGGAAAATAACATAGCATTTAAAATAAAAACATCAAAAAAGAAATGTGACAGTAAGTCTGCATGGACTTCATATACCTGATGATACTATGTAGATGATGAACATGCATGTTTGTATGGACACAGTTTAAATCTCAAAGAGCAGGTGAACAGATGTCTGAAAAGAGGAGAAGGGAATGTCCAGGAAGAAGCATGAGCAAGCAGGCCAAAAGGTGGGAGGAAGATGCACAGAGGGAGAAGAAAGGAGAGGCACTAAGGATTGAGTAGAAAGAACGCCACAGTGTAGGAGAGATGGAAGTCAAGCAGGAATGTGCAGGGTATTCTCCTTGATTGCAGTCACCAGAGGTGTCATTTACTGGTAAGGCACCTGATAGGCTGATCAGCATATTAGCCAAAAAGCACTCTTTGGAAAGAAAGGAACAATTTTCCCTCCTAGAACATACTTTGATATCATGGTTGCTTCTCTGATGAGCTGTCTCATAAAGACTCCTTCAAGTTTCCGTCCTCACACCATTCTGCAGATACCATAAGGTGACTAACCTCCAATTACTTGATAAAGATTATTTTAACAAAAACATTTTTCCATAGCAGAATTTCAAATGATAAAATGTCAAGCATTAAGATCCACAAGTATGCTTATGATTTACATTATACAATCTCAGTATATTATTGCAAAATAAATATACAAAGGAAAACAGCAGACGTGTTATGATTATGCTGCTTCTGTTCATTTTGTGTCTTTCCTTAATTTCTTACGATTTGGAGATGTTGAACGGTTTTAAACAAGTCTTACTAACTATAAAATTAGCACTGACATAATTTAATCCATGATACAATAAACAACTGTGGAAAATTCTCCCATGTTCATACACAAATAGTATTATATTTTCATTTTAGGAGATGCCAATATATGATAAATGAAGTTTGCAAGATAATTACAACATCCTACATTGAGACAGTCACCACATTCAATGTAGTTTTCTTCTACAGGCTGGAATTTATGCATTGCCAGCCAGCCTGCCTTGGACACAAACATGAGGACGCTGCAGCCAACAAGGACTTTGTATATTAGCAGTGGGAAAAATTTCAGCCACAGCTCAGCAAAGAATTTAGACATGCCAATAGTCGTTCTGAGTTTTGGATTAGCCTCAGGCTAAAGGTCTCACTGCATTAGGACCTCCCTTTCCCTGAAAGTTAAAGCATCACACGAAACAAATACTATTATTAGTCTTTCTCATGAGCTGTCTAGATAATTCCTCTGGCACTCAGGGAAATTCAACATGAAGAAACAACACAAAATAAATCTGGGTTTGAATAGTCAGAATCCAAAAGCCAAAACAACCACCAAGCTACACTTTGAATTTGGCATGCCACTGCTTTCTATGCCTTCTAACTGTGATCATGATTAAGGCAAAATGGGAACACAAGGGGCCTAAAATGATGCCAGACCAGAACCTCCTAGTACTCAAAGGCCCTGCAGCCTTGAATTTACCACAAATGGTGTAAGATAGATGAATCTCACCACTCCATGACATGGTAATGGTTACATAGCTATACAGGTGCACCATCTGTGCAGCTGCCCTCACCTCCAGGTAAACCCTCCTGAGGTTCACTTTTTTGTATGAAAATGGTGGCAAAAATTTCAAGGAAACAGACTTTTAAAATCTCCCTTCCAAGATAGGCTATAAAATCATCTGTTATTCAACAAATTCCTAATTATCTTTTACACCTGGACACATCAGGTAAAAATGTTTATCCTGAGATCCATATACAAGAATGGCAGAGGGATTAATTCAACAGATGCAGTCTCTCATTTAAGCAAGAGGTTGAAAGCAAGTTTTCAGACTTACTTGTTGGATTCTTGTTCGGTATATAGTTAACTCCTGAGACAAGAAGCAGGACAGCCAACCAGTCTATTTTATGTCAATGTCATTCCTGCTTTTCTTGATTTCAGAGTAGAAACAGGCATATGTAATCTGCCTATGCAGATATACGCAGCATTCAGATGCTCTGCTCAAGCAGATCGGAAGATTTCCTAGGACATCAACAGTGGCTGATGTTTTTTACATCAATGAACATTTCGAGAAAAGATGGATCCAGATATGAGAAATCACTTGTTAAGAAACAATGACAAGGGTTTTTTTGAGAGGAAACATAATGTAGTTAAGATAGATTTTAGTATAAAACTTAGCCTCCATTTAATAGCACAATGTCAAAAGTAACATAACATTGCATTAATACAAGCAGTTAATATAGCAGTCTCATTTATAATAATTTGTATTGTTGTTAATGATTTCACATTACTGTACTTAGAAGGTTTTTAGCATAAACAAAAGGATTTTACAGTCTGTATATTAATTCAATGGTGCTTTGGAACTAGAGCTAGCAATACCTAAATTAGCTAATTCAAAGCTAGGTTAGATATGGCTAGGTGAACTGTTATTACACGGACTGCTGAGCGTATAGATGTTATAATCCTATTGGAAAAAGCAAGATCCTTAATTAGCAAAATTTGACCAAGATCCTTTTACTTGACTGCACTTATAACGCTATGTCCACTGAGATTCCAGCTGACTCTAATCAGTGATAACTTTTTTAAGTGTTCCTAGTGATTTTCTCTTCATATTACCAGGAACATTTCTGAGTATACACTCCAGTGCACTTTCTCTTACATTATTGCTTTCTGTACTACAATTTTGTGGGCATCCATGAAATAGATCATATCACCAAATTATCATAAACAAACATCTGTGAAAGATGTATCTTAGAGATTAATTGCCTTATTTACTTTTTTTTTTCCATTTTGACAGCTTTGTACTGACTTTATTTGGTCATTCTTAACTTACTACTAATACATGTGAAAGGCAGGCTAGTCTTTTTACACCTCCTCTAAAGTACAGTAGAAGACTTAAATTGTTCTACTGTAATGAAGTGATCTACACATCGTTCCAATTACAGGAAAATTACATTTCGTTATATATATATATATATATATATATATATATATATATTTCAAAATAAATGTGTCTAACTTCAAAGAACTAGAGGTTTTCCAATAGTCTATAAATGAAAGGATCTTAAATGTAATATTCTGTGATTTACTAGGATGTATATATTGTTCAAGACATACTGTAGGCTCACAGGAATAAAAGAACAAGTTAGTGGTCTTTCCCTTCCATTATACAATCATAGAATGGTTTAGGTTGGAAGGGACCTCATAGATCATCCAGTTCCAACCCCCCCCCACCATAGGCAAGGACACACTAGAACAGGTTGCTCAAGGCCTCAGCCAACCTGGCCTTCAACACCTCCAGGGAGGGAGCAGCCACAACCTCCCTGCGCAACCTCTGCCAGTGTTTCACCAC
>VWZI01017944.1:276673-317714 GCA_013396835.1 Psilopogon haemacephalus
TTTGTTTTTTGTTTGTTTTTTTTTTCCATGGCACCCTGCCAAGGAGGTCTCTGAAGAGATTGAAGTCTGCTCTTCTGAAGTCCAGAGCAGTGAGTTTGCTGTGCCCTCTCCTTGATGCCTTGAGGATCTTAAACTCTACCAACAAGACTACCCTTCAGCTTCACTTCACACACCAGCCTCTCCTTGTTAGTGAGGACTAGGTCCAGCATAGCACCTTTTCTTGTGGGTTCTTCTACCACTTGAAGGAGGAAGTTATCACTAGTGCATTCCAGGAACCTCTTAGATTGCTGGTGCTCTGCTGTGTTGTCCTTCCAACAGATGTCAACGTGGTTGAAGTCCCCCATGAGTACCAGGTCCTGTGAACATGAAACTTCTCCTATTTGTTTGTAAAGGGCCTCATCTGCTTCACCTTCCTGATCAGGTCTGTAGGAGACTCCTACTATGATGCCCCTTTCCCGTGCCTTCCCTTTAACCTTCACCCATATGCTCTCTGTTTTAGTGTTGCACATCCCCAGGTGGAGCTCCATGGATTCCAGTTTATCATTGATGTAGAAGGCAACACCCCCTCCCCTTCTCCCATGCCTGTCCCTCCTGAAGACTCTATAACCATCTATCCCTACGCTCTAATCATGAGATTCATCACACCATGTCTCAGTGATCTTCTTTCTCTTCTTCACTACTTAAAATATGTTGAGTACAGAAAGAACTTCAGGAACATCTGACAGAGTTATCCATTATACCACCAGAAATATGACAAGGTTAATCACCTGGTTTAAAGGAGTTTAACTTTTCCTTGCAGGCAATTGTTGCTATCGTTTTCTTTTTTTTTTTATAGGACAGTCAATAATGTCTTCTAATCTCTTATAACAGACATGGGACAAACATTCTATTACAGCCTAAATAAATGAGAGAAACATTAATTTTAGATCTGTCTATCAAAGTGCTATTCCAGTAATTATTACAGCTACGGCTGGCATAGTTTTCTTTTTTCCATCTTCATGTCTATTATTTTTTTAACTACCACTTCAATTAACTATCATAATGGTTACAAACAATGGCCACATTTTGATATGAAAATACAAATATTTGCCACTCATCCTTTGTTTTCTAACTTCAAGTTATTCCCCAGCTCTGTCCTCCCCTTTACAGTCAATTCTGTATCTTCCTCCATAATGCTCTCTCACTATTCCTCAAGTTAATTTATCAGGTTATTTACTTCATATTTAAATACACATCTTATTGTGCTCCTGCAGTCAACTAAGTTTACTTTTTGAACAGTTACATATAAATCATATATCACCAGGCATATGGTGACCTATCCCTGTAAATATTCTTTAAAAGCAAGTTATTTAGGGCAGATATGGCACACAGAAAAATGCCTGTAGCTTAAAATATACAAAACAATGGAAAATTTTGAAAGAGGATATAAAACACCACCAAGGTCATGCATCAGCTTTTCACTTCTTATATATCAATATTACATAAATATTCTAAACCATGGGATTAAAAGCATATATCAAGTCTGAGGAATAAGGAGTCTTGGCAATATCACATTTTGTTTTCACTATTTATGCACAGATATTAGGCACTGTCACAATTTTGTTTCAGACTGGTCTGTCACAATGAAAAGGAAAACATGTGAAATGAATACGATTCCTGCATATTGAATTAAAAACAAAATGTAAACAGCACCTTTACTAATCCCAAGCTCCAAGCATATTTTCAAACCAAGTACTCTTTCAGTCTCACACAAAAAAAACCTAATTATGCAACACATAATATGAATAATGTCATATAAATAAATGCATTTGGATATTCAGGGATATTTCTCTGTATTGACAGGTTTGAACCTGACTCTCATGCAAAATAAGAATCTCAATTGTGACTGAAACCAAAACATTGGGTTTTCTCTATGATGGAGACCAAGTGTGAAAGCCACTTCCGTTACCTGATTTTGATGCTATTAAACTTGATATTAAAGACAGAAGAGATCACTGACTGTCTCACTTTGGATTCCTGTACTACAAGGATTGAAGATAAACAATTAGGCCTGTAACCGCTATTAAAATGACAGCAGGTTGTTAGACATTGAACTTAAAGACTGAAAAATTAACTCATAAGTATTTCCTGTGTCTATTTAAAGATATCAATTTGTTAGTTATACTCATGTTGATTATGCAAAGAGAAGATTCATACACTTTGTTCCTTTCTAAATGTGGAAAAAAACCAAACACACATACACCCCAAAATTGCTAAACAAAGCAAGCAAAATCCAGAAGAGATTTGGGGTTTATAGACTTGGTTTGTGGGATTTACCTCATTTAAGTCAGAAATACTTGAAAACCCCAAAGCAGATACTGAACATATTGACACTAACAGAATTATCCAAATCACTTTTAATAATCAGTTTATAGAGTAAATAACATGAGAATGTTCTGCAAGGTTTTAAAGTATTTGCTGAAAAAATATGTAAAACCGCCTTACTTTCTGTCTGGTTTTACCCTAGTTTCTTGTCCAAAGAGGAACTATAAAGTATAGAAACAGTAAACTAAAAGGAAGACACAAATGCCATCCCTCAAAACTAATTTAATGGCACAGAATGTACTTTTGGCTGCCTTGACTCTTGTTGAGATCAGACAAAAGACTACAAGTGCATTGACAATACTCAAGCCCAGAGTAGTCACATATAATAGTAACTAACCATGTAACTCACGTTATCTTATCTTCCCAAATTTGGAAGTGTCACTCTCCTGGCCTCCAATATAAATTCTAGAATAAAGAACAATTCTTATGGCTATGGTGTTGATAATCATCAAACTACTTTAGACATTAATAAGAGCCTTTGCATTTACTAAATCTGAAACTGATCCTGTTCAGTGGCCTTTCACTGTCAGAATAACAGACAACAGGAGGATAGCAATGAGAGAACACAGATCCTTTTATTTTAACCACAAAATTTCCAAGAGCACAAACAGCAGTGATTCCTGTGCAATGAAAGAATAATGTTTTTCAGTCTTTTCAACCTCAACCTACCAATTTTCCTGAGAAATATTTCTCTCTTATTACAGTTCCCAATTCACCCCAAAGTCAGTATCTCGTTCCAAAGATGTTGGACCATTCTACCTCATAATGGTAAAAAGCTTTTAAACAATCCTCAATTCAGTATAACTTCTACTGAGCTATTACCATAGAAAAGTATTTCTGTTCAAGACTATTTCCTCTGGAATATAATTACAATAGAAGAAGTTTCCTGAGGGCACAGTGTTACAAAGTCCTGAAGCTGAAAGAGTGTTTAAAACCTAATTGAGGTATATGTCTGCTCTTTTATTTAAAAACAAGCAAACCTAAAAATAAAACAAAACAAATGAGAAATGGCAAAATCAACAAATAAAAAAACAACTACATATAACATTTATGACATCTGAATACTTCAATGGCTTTTATTTCTTCTTATTTAGAAGAAAAAAAGAACCACATGCTGTTTAAAATTTAATCAGTCAGAATAATAATTGTGGTATAGTGATTTTCATCCTAAAGGGCCCTCAATCTTTTTGCACATGTACTCAGTCGTTTCTGTGGTGAAATATAACTCTTTCACAATGTCAACAACTTAAGACATGCCATGTAATTTACTTCAAACTACACAACAGTTGGAGAAGGGGAAAAATTAAAGGTAGTTTTCGGGGGGGTTGGATACTACCATCTTATATTTATCTCAGTAGAAGTCGATTCACATCATGTGCTAAGTAAAAAAGCTAAGAATCTGCTCCAAACACAGCAGAACAATAAAGCTGAAAATAAA
This sequence comes from Psilopogon haemacephalus, assembly GCA_013396835.1. Lineage (NCBI taxonomy): Eukaryota > Metazoa > Chordata > Aves > Piciformes > Megalaimidae > Psilopogon > Psilopogon haemacephalus. The sequence continues at coordinate 280,476 of VWZI01017944.1, forward strand.
CTTCAGGGAGAAACTAATTAGGCACAAGAGGGCTAATCTGCAGTGTAACACAAGGGAGTAAGTGAAGTAAAAGATTATGGCCAATATATATGTAAAGGAAATAGGCAATGATAGGAAAGGGAAAGTGCAGAAAGAACACCACCACAACTTAGAGGGATCTGCATACATAATTAACACATGAAACAAAAAAAATCAAAATTTTGAAAGTGATAGCAAAAATATTAACTTTCTGAAAAAGGGAGAAAAAAGTTTACCTAGAATGCAACTATTAGAGTCATGCAATGGCCTAGGTTGGAAGAGAGATCATTTTCTCCAACCTCCCAACCGTGGGCAGCGATGCCTTGCAACTAGACAGCTCTTCAAGGCCTCATCCAGCCAACCTTGGACACAGGGGTTAAAAAAACAACCAAAACCCAACTTCAACCATTTTGAAAAATAAAATACATGTGATTTAAATAAGAAATATTTCTTCATGTACTAAAGTAGCTTACCATTTTCTTCACGTTTGCCCTCTGTATCATTTTCATTACCAGAAAATTTGTTACCAATTTTTCATCATTGCTCAAAAGTATCTATCAAATGTTCACAAGTTGGTAAGTGAACCAGCACTTTCCAATTTCTCATACTAGAGGGAATTGAAATATCCCAGATGACACCAATTTTATAGTATTTTTCAAAACGTCTGTCCAATCTTCAAGCAGACACAAGGCTGCTCTTCCTGTGTGGTGACCAGACCAGGAGTCACTCAGGTGTGTTACCTTGATAGATGTCAAACTAGATCTCTGTTTACAGGAAGGGCGAAGACTGAGCACTGCCTAAGCTCAGAACAGGCAGCTGGGGCTCTCCTACAGTGCTAGAAAGGAGATTATATGATGTGTTGGTTTGAGCTAATTGGAGAATTTGTGTGAAAAATTAGACTGCTGCCTGAGAGCGAGAAATTAAACACTATGTCCCTTCACCCAGTTTTGAATGAGAGAGAAGAAAGAAGGTTGTTTTAGAATGTTCCCAAAACATCCAGATAAGCCAGTGTGCTTGCGCAGTTCAGTCGGCTCTGGGTCCCGGCAGGCTTCACCAGCTTCTTTCCTTTGTCTCTCTGCCTTTGAACTAATTCAGAGTAAAATTACTAAAACCATTCATTCCTTCCTGCCACTAATCTTTCTGACCGATCTTCAGCTTATCTGCAGCATCATCAAGTGGTGAGATAAGGCTGGGGGGAGGAGGGAGAGGTGGTACAGGGGGGTTTGGTTTCCCTCTCTTGAGGATTTTGGTCTCCAGGAGGGGTGTGGTGTCTGTATTTCTTTTTACTGTATATTTCTGTAAATATCTGTTATATCTTGTAAATATTTGCTTGTATATTTGCATTGCTGTAAATATAAGCTTCATTTATTAACTTCCAGTGTGTTTTTCTGAGTTTTAGCCGGGGTTCTAAAAGGTGGGGGGGCAGGTCACTGCAAACCCACTACATATGATTATCTTCAAAATAATACAAAATTAGGGAAGACACTTCCTCACAGCAATATTAAGTTCTAATGTATCGTCTGTAAACTATAAATGTATTTCTATATTGTAATCCGTTAAAGGAAGTAATAATGTCATCTCATCGGTTTTATTGATGATTATTATTCATAAATTCTTTCAGCTTTTCTCACAGTCCTATATTTCCAATGGACTTATTTTGTTTCACAACACCCACATTTTTGACAGCATTACTCAGCACACCATATTAAATCCTATTGCTGTGCTTTTTACATCTTTAAGTGTGTCTATATAAAGCCCTCAGAATGCCCTTATAAAAACTGTGGGGGGTTTTTTTGTTTGTTTTTTTTTTTTTAATAACTGACAAGAAAAGTAGATTCCAATATGCCACAGAGAAAATTAAGACAGAGTGAAGTCCATATATGCCTGCATGCATATCCATGGGACTGCATATTTTATAATCTTTCCACAATGTAAAGACTCAGCATTTCTATGTAAATGATTTCCAGCAACACACAAAAGGAGAACATCGAGATTTGCAACTGAGCATACTGAGATATAAAAAGTCTGAAATTCTCAAGAACAGGCATACTTCAGAATAAATATTCATTGGGAAGGCAATAGAACTAATTCTCACATGGATTTCCATAGAGATGCTGTCAGTCAAACCAGCATTTAATTTAACAGATTTTGTCACCTTGCTGGTGACTCCAGGCTGGCTGGAGTTTCTTCCCTCATTCATCATCTCATCTGCAGGTTTCTGGGATTACTCAAATGAACTGCCTGTACTCTTTGTGTACATCTCACAGAGCACTGGGTGTACTGCTCTGCTTCCTGGGTCCATGTTCCATTTAACCTATCATCCAGCATTTTGAGAAACTAAAGGAATTCAGGAACTAAGATCAAGCTAACAGACATCCAGTTTCTATCCTGGAAGCACAGAAAACACCATAGGATTTGAAGCAGTGACTGTGGGCTGTACATAAATGGCTTTGGATTTAAGGTGTGTTAGTTTCTGACAGAGAAAACATTCACTTCCCCACTGACCTGGTGCAACAGTAATCCATATACTGTCTTTCTGAACAGGATCATACAATACCTACTGAAACAAGCCAGAACTAGGCAAGTGAGAGATCCTAGCAGTATGTCAAAATCAGAATTACGATAAGCCACTTCAGTTGGAAAGTCTGACTCTACAGAGCTTTGCTGCTGGTCTGTTCATAAACCCTAAAATCTTGCTAATGCTTGTAGTAATTAGAAATTCAGAACAGACAAAATGTCTGAAATAATTAAAACTAGAGAGGCAATAGGTACCTATTTTATACCACCTACATCTAGAAAGTTAATTCAGCCACAGGAAAGAATACTTCTCTTTCCTGTAGCTTGACGAACTACCATGCAGCAATGAGTACATTAATTCAGACAGGCTGTGTTGGGAGACACAGAAGGGAAGGAAGCTGAACAGATCCTTGCTGCTCCAATTCCTCTTGTCATTCCAAAAGATCCTATTGATGCTTTTTCTTTGCTTCATAAAGTGTGAGAAAACAGAGAAACTCATCTTCAAAATCCAGTACCAATAGTCAAAACACCTACCATAAATCCTCCTATATAGAGACATCAGCAAAAATAGTTGAGATTCTTAAAGTATGCTTTGCTCAAAATCTGTCAGACCACAGAAGGATAATCTGGCAGGAGGCAGGCAAAGGTCCTCTCTGAAAAGCTGTAAATGGTCAAGAAACAGGCTGTACATTTTCTCCTCAATGGAAGCCAGAGGATGTGAATAGTAAGGGCACCTGATGCATTTTAAGCAAGGAAATTTGTTTTCTAGTTTTATTAGGATAAAACATTTTTAAGGCATCTATAGGTCAGCCTATAAATGCAGTGAATGATTATGACATTTTATAGCTGACTTGTGCTACAAAGAGCATATAGAATAAACAAAATTTGCAAGCAACATATTGTTTCTTGAATGAGACAAAAAGCAATTAAATATCACAAGCATGCAATTAATGCAAATAATAAATAGAAGATTGCTGCTTTATGCTATGCAATCATATCAGCAGACTTCAACTTAATGTGCCTCCCGTATATGAGAGAGACAGAGGAGACGTCCAACTTTATTCTATCCACCAATATCGATCCTTTCCAACAAGAAGGTTTCCCTTAAGATGAAGGTTATTTATTTTCCAAAGCAGAGTCTCTCTGTGGCAGACACACAGGTTTTAGTGATGGTGGCTCTGACCTTTCACAGATGACTTAGCTGTCAGATAATCATTATTCTCATATCCTCATCAACTTGTCCAATATTGAACTGTATTTTACTCAACAAATTCACCTGAGTCATCACGCCAAGTCAGCAGTGCCAAAACTGCATGATGTACTGGGATGTTGAGTGTCCCTGCCTTCATGGCTGGTTCAGTAAAACACCATCCTGAAGCACAAAGGACATTGCTTTGCTTGAAGTGTGCTTGCTAAAGCAGAGCACTAGGACCACAGTAAGGCTTTTCTTGTGAATGTGAAAAATCATAATAAATTATGTCAAAATATTAATGCAATTTCTATAATTATTCTAAAGTCAAAAGAACTTAAAATGCCTTAACATTTTGATTAATTAATTTGCATTCCTCTCCTTACCAAATCTCACTCTCTCAAAAGCTGCATATGTTAATTAAAGGCAATCCAGTCCACATTTTCCATTTGTTGATCTTTACCAGATTAAAAAAAAGACTGCTTTTCACTGCATCTTGGGAATGGAAGAAATAGACAAAGATCACAATATACAGATAATTTCAAAGATTAAACAGGACTCATCTTGGATAATAAAGTGTTATCATGATGGTAAGTCATGGATGGCATAGTAGAAGCACAAATGTCTTGTAATACCACCCATAGGCAAAATATACAGAAATACATTACAGAAATAATTAAAATAAATATGAAAATTTCTCCCTTTATTCTTCTAAGATTTAATACAAGACATTTCTTGACATATTTTTCCTTGTTTTATTATGTCAAACCATAATTAAAATAACTTAGTTATAGATCTTGAAACAATTAATCTCTCTTTGCCCAAACCCTCCATGAAGATCCACAACAGAAATAGAGTGGAAACCAATATTGATTTGAATTCTACTCCATCATATTGATTTGTGAAATGGATGGCATCTATTTAATCTTTCAGTTAACTGTATAAATCTAAGCTATGTTGTCAGGCAGCATAGATGAAGGTACCAATCTTTCAGAGTCAGACTAGACATAAGGTCACACTGAATTGCCTGCAGAAATAGGGGAGATAGTGGCTTCTGTGGAAGAAAATGACCATATATGACAGAGAGAAGCTTCCAGGGTGCAGGACCATCTAGCTAGCAATGACATTGGGGGATGCATGAGAGGAAGATAAGCAAACACAGAAAGCAAGCCCCTGCCGTAAAAGATTCACCTTGGGAAGATTTGGCATTTTGTTTTAATTAATGGAGCCACTGTAATGAGTCCCATAATGAGAGCAACACTAGAGTAGCAAACTCCGTGGGCTGTACCCCAGATTCAGATTCACTCTTCCATTTTAAGCCAGCTCAGGCAGCAAACCTGTGTTTTCTGCTTCACTGATTGCTATGTTGCTATTTGTGTTCAAATAAAAAAAAAAGAAAGAAAAAAAAAGAAAAAAGAAAAAATTTAAAAGAACTATAGATCGTTAATGTCTTTTCAGTGAGTCTATCGAGGAAAAGTCCTCCTTTGAACACTCAGAAACCAGAGTCAATGAAAAATAATAACAAAATCTCAGTTCACTTCCCTCATGCTCATCAAGTAAATATTTTGAGCTTTCTTTTGCCCTCACTTGCCTTAATAAAAACATGGAGAAACAACACTTATTTATCTTCTAAATTTATACTGAAATTACCTTACAATATCACTCAGGAGAAGGGGAAAACAAACAAAAAAGAAAAAACCCAAATAACTAAACTCAAACAAACCTTCATATTCAACCCCAGAAATGAGCTCCTCCCTCGAGTTTGAAACATGAGACACAGTTTCTGTTACATCTAGCCTGAAAAACATATTTTACTCCAACAAAACTATTCATCCCTAGCTTAGCAAACACCTAGAGATATCTCAAAAACAAATGTTCTCAAAACTTAGATTTTGATAGTATTTTTCTGTCAAGATGGAAAAACTAAAATAGCAGATTTCTGAACATGCAGTCTAATATACACAGTTCTAATATAGTTAACAACCTGGGCAGCCCTCTGATGTAATAAAAGCAGAGCCTCATGGTACTAGCTATATAAATGGCTAAAATGGCTACAGTGGCCTTGTAGATTGCTATCAAATGGCATCTTGAATAAAGCAGAGAATGAGAGAGCTCAGTTTAGATTTCATGCAGCTCAGACAGTAACCATGCAAAACCTCTACTAACTTATGCCTTACTGTTTTATTAATCTTATGGCAGAAAAAATTGCACATAAAGCTTTAAGAAAAGTATGGATGTTACTAGAACTACTCAAAGTAAAATGTTCTCATACTATTAAACATCACCCTTGTTCCTAGTTACTAGATATTAGCTATTGTCCTCTGTGTAAGGAATTGCCAATTCCTGTACTTGTCCAGGACTACTTTCTGGAAAGGCTCCAAGTGTTCAGTCAACCATCTGCCTCAGTACTGTATTTAGAAAGTACTATCTGTTTTTGAACTTTGACAACCTTGTGTATAATTAGATAACAGTCCTTATTTACAAACAAAACAAATGCCAAGAACTGGTATCGGCCAGGTACCATTCCTAGATGGTATCTTCACAGCTATCTTAAAACATACCCATTTCTCTCACAGCATTGTAACCAATTGTCATCAATGGTGAAAAAACAATGAACAGTGCAGGGAGATATAAAGGTGAGCCTGCTGAAACAAAGGATTCATTCAACAGGCTGGTAAAATCACCAGTCTGTTAGGCATCCATTTAAACCACCAGTCTGTTAGTCAACCACTTAACACAAAAAAAGCCATCCCCATTTTCATCCCAGACACATTACACCAGAAAACAGCATGTGTAGGAGAAAGGATTTGCCTCCTCACTCGTTTTCTTTAAGTTCTGTGACTTGGGAGAAGCAGGGAGACCATGTAAGAACACACAAGCTTTAGACACAGCAGGAAGAAGTGCAAGTTATGTCCTGAACAAAGCACTAGAAAGGAACCTTTTGGTGCTATGCTAATTGAGGGGAATTTACAGCTATGAACAAGCAGGCCTTCTTTCCCTTCCCTAGGTGTCAGGGAAACTGACCTGAAAATAATTTATGTCAGATTTAACTATTTTTATGCTGTTTCTTTTCCTAAAAGAAAGTCTGTATCTGCTGCTAATGAGCAGCAGCATATTACTCCTTAAATCCACTATAATACTGGGTCTCTGGATTACTATATTTATTTTTTTCAATCTTCATTACATCTGCTTTCCAACAAAGCCAGTTCCTCAGACTTCATCAATAAACTCTGCAGGACTTTGCAACTTTCCTTTCCCTAGAGAGATACTGTCATGAGTGAAGTAGATGTTAGTAGGCTGGATCTAGTTTAATACATTAAAAAAATTCAGTATATTTAAAACTCTACAGAAAGGAAACTGTTTCTGTTCTCTCTCAACACACAGTCCTTGTAACTTTTCCAATCCTGAAATCATGCTAAAAATGAAAAAATGAAAAGATATTTGAACTCCTTATTTTATGTACTTATGAAATCCAAGATAAGTATCTGATCTGTTATTTTAATAACAGAGTTGTATTTTGGCATTGTCATTAATATTGTTGCTGAAAAGCTTGTCTAACACTCAACAGAAAGTTCTTCTTGTTTTGATGTGATTTTCAAACATTCATGGTCCAAAGTATTTTGTGGGGAAGGAAATAGAATCATAGAATCATAGAATGGTTTAGGTTGGAAGAGACCTTAAAGATCATCCAGTTCCAACCCCCCGCCATAGGCAGGGACACCTCCCACTAGATCAGGACGCTCAAGACCTCATCCAGCCTGGCCTTGAACACATCCAGGGAGGGAGCAGACACAACCTCCCTGGGCAACCTGTTCCAGTGCCTCACCACCCTCACTGTGAAGAATTTCTTCCTAACATCCTGTTCAAATCTCCCCTCCGCCAATTTGAACCCATTCCCCCTCATCCTGTCATTACAAGACTTTGTGAATAGTCACTCCCCAGCCCTCCTGTAGGCCCCCTTCAGATAGTGGAAGGCTACTATAAGGTCTCCTCAAAGCCTTCTCTTCTCCAGGCTGAAAAGCCCCAACTCTCTCAGCCTGTCCTCATAACAGAGGTGCTCCAGCCCTCTGAGCATCTTCATGGCCCTCCTCTGGATTCTCTCCAGGAGTTCCATGTCCTTCCTGTGCTGGGGGCTCCAGAACTGCACACAGTACTCCAGGTGGGGTCTGACGAGAGCAGAGTAAAGGGGGAGAATCACCTCCCTTGCCCTTCTGGTAATTCTTCTCTTAATGCAGCCCAGGACACAGTTGGCTGTCTGAGCTGCGTGTGCACACTGTTGGCTCATGTTGAGCCAAGACAGACTGTCCCTCTTTTCTGGAGCAGCAGTCTTATTGACTTTGTTCAAGACTGATTCTGTGTAAAAGAGACTAGAAAATAATCTCTATCTTTGGATTTCCAAAAAGGTAAAAAAGAAGTCATGAAGCTTTTTTTTTTTTTTCAAACATTTTCTATTTTATTTGGTGTTAAGATCAGAAAATCCTGACCTGTTTCCCTGTTGAAATATATTTCTCTTCATAGTGTGCACAATTGAGCATGGAATTTCTCATGAGTTGAGATTCAGAAATGGGCTTTCTCTTTATCCCATTCTGAAAACTCTCCTAGGATCCATCAATAAATTATAAGAGCTTTGATGAAAACTCCATAATTAAAGATGTGACTGTTTTTAGAAGACTCATTTTAGCACTCCTAACATCCCAATTTTATGCAGTACTGCATACGTGTTAAGAAAGGAGAATGTTACGCACAAGATTCCTTGTAATCTGGTAAGTATTATATAGTATGTGACATTAATTAAATGGAATTGCTAATCATACAGACAGTGGTACATGTGGGCTATGGGAACTTCAGCAGTGTCCTAATTGCTGTGGGTATCCTGGAACCACTTATAACTCCGATATGGCTGCTTTTTAAGCTCTAGCCTCAAGCTTCATGCTGTGAAAATGTCGTATAAACAGACGAACAATCTTCTAAAGGAGCAGACCAGCATGATCCTAAGCTTGGAGGAATTCCAACTGAAATTTGCAAGACATCCCTTTTACTCAGGGTTGACACTCGTATAATTTGCAAATATATACAGCATTTGGTGTTTGTAAATATAAGTAACAGTTTACTCAAAAGCATGGGTCCCAATGGCAATGATTTTCAAAAACATAAAATAAAATGAACTTTAAAGGAGCTATGTATCACATATTTGCAACAAAAACTGCATTTCCTACTTTCAGTTAGTAATTGTAATAATTCGGCTATAATTTTACAATGAAAGCATATGGAACACAAAATAGTTCAATTATAAAAACAAAATCAAATAAAACAAACGAAAAAACCAACAAAACCCCCAAAGAAACAGAACAAACAAAAAAATACAAAAATCCCCAAATTTGCAGAATGAGGGCAAACAGGGACCCCACCTCATTTCAGATAAAAATTCTCAGGTCCATCATGTTTCTTACCTAGTACTCTTCTGTGGTTAAAAAAAAAAGATCCTAACCATTTCCTACACATTCAGCTACATTTTCCCTATGAATATTTTAATTTATGGAATTTCCAACAAATACAATTACTTTTACTCCTCACATCTGTTATCTTTAGAAAATTACAACTGAAAAATGAAGGGTTTTTTCTTTGCTTTGATGCAAAGGATTGACAGGGTCAGTCACAGATTCACAGAATCATTAAGGCTGGAAAAATACCTTCAAGATCATTGACTCCAGCCACAACCCAACTATCATGACTACAATCCACTTTTTATAAATTTTTGTACCATGACACTTAATCAACATAAGCAGAAAGTTAAATCCAGCATAAATTGTATTTTACCCAGTATGAGAGGACTACTAGCCCTTCCTTTTACAAGGTAACATGGGATCTTCAGTGATCACAGGTAGTCAAGATTTCAGTCATACATTTCAGCTGAAAGCTGCCTTAGAAACACAGATTAAACCAAATTACTATACCCAAATGTTCCTTTATGAAATGCTGAAAGAGGAGTTAGGCTTCTGGTTTACAGCCAAACTCAGGCAATTTACTTATGTATTTTTCCACATGAATAAAACTGATTCAAACACAATAGTAAGCACCTAAGATAACTCTCTTCATATCTGGGTTTGCTAGAAGAACAGTTGATTTGTAGGCTTCATCAAAAGAAGCATGGCTTACAGAGTGAGAGACGTGATTTTGTCACTTTGCTCTACCCTGGTCAGACCTCACCTCGAGCACTGCATCCAGCTCTGAAGGCCTTAACACAAGAAGGACATGGGCCTGATGAACAGGTCCAGAAGAGGGCCTGATCAGAGGGCTGGAATACCTCTGTTACAAGGACAGACTGAGGGAGCTGGAGTTGTTCAGCCAGAGGAAGAGAACATACCATGAAAACCTAATAAACTTCCAGTCCCTGAAGAGGGTCTACAAGAAGGAAAGGGACTGCTTTCAAAGGCTTGATGTGATAGGATGAGGGGCAACGGTTTGAAACTAGAAAAGAATAGATTTAGGTTGGATGTTAGGAGGAAGTTCTTTACCATAAGGGTGGTGGAATACTAGAACAGGTTGCCCAGGAATGCGGGTGAGGTTCCATCCCTGGAGATACCCAAGATCAGGCTCTGAACAACCTGATGTGAAGGATGTCCCTGCTCACTGCAATGGGGTTAGACTAGATAACCTTTGAAGGACCCTTTTAATCTAAACCATTCTATGACCTTTTATCAGCATATGATGTGATTTTGCAATATTCTTGTAGATGAAAGCACTTAATATTGCAGACCCCTGAAAATACAGGTCCTTTTTGCAACAAATAATAAGTGCAAGATTGCTCATCATGATAAGGATGAGATTATGTCTAAAAGTAATACTCCCAATTAAAATACTGCATCACACTTTAAAAATGTGAAAGCTTTTGATAACACAAAGTAGCACTTCTGCAATTTGCCTCAAAAGTGCAGGAGGAAACAATTATGTTTCTGAAGCAGATGATATTTCACGAAAACGTAATTTGAAACAATTAAAACATACCAACAGACAGAAATGAATAACCAATGGTAAACATTATAATTTTGAACAGAATGTTTCCAAAGAAATACAGCATGTGTGTAAACCAGCTTGGGAAAGAATTGCAGATCACTTTATTAAAAAATATGATCCCTGTCATAAAATAAGCCAACTAGCATCATCTCACACTTACAGATCTTCTTGCCAAGGATGAAGATAAACACACATTATCTAACTAAGGCTAATCATATCTCTGCAAGAAATGACCCCATGGTCAAACAAGACCATTTGGGTTTACATCTCAAGAGCTCATGGTGAGTTGATGAGCTGATAGGAATATAGTCCTAGAGTTTTGACTCCCTTATTTTTTCTGACAGCTGTATGATTTTGTGTGCAATCCATACAACTGCAGAAACATGAAACATGAACCATCTCAGGTGTTCTGAAAGTTATAGCAAGGCGTCCATTAATAAGAACTAATAATATAGATGCTCAATAATAGAGGAGTTAATGTAGTCTTGACCTCCTTTCCTTTTACCCTGGAAGTGGAACACTGTTCTCCACTGATGATTCCCCATAAGCTGTGAAAGGGTAGTCTCATATAGTTACAAACAATTTTTTTAGTACTATGATTCATTCAGCTTCTTAATGTTAACAGCTAAATGCTTTTGCTAGAATTTTTTTTTTCTATCAGACTTCAAAACTTTCTACAAAGTAGGCAAGTGCCCTCAAATCCATGCATGTTTAGGACAGTGAACCAACAAAGCCAAAGGATGTAACAATCACCCCAGCCAATTCCAGCGCTGGGAATGAATGGAACGCTCAGGAAGTTTCAAGTGGAAGACATGAAAATATAAACATAGAAGAGAGGTTTTCATATCCATATAGGTAATAAAGTAAATTCACAAGGGATTAATAAGTAAGAATTTAAAAGGGAAAAGAAGCAACATATTGGTAAATAAATTCAGGGGAAGACCCAGCAATTACATCAATTAGGGCTGGTGCTGAATTTAATGAATATATTCTTAGCATGGGAGGTAGACATAAAGGGCAAAGCCAGAAGAAAGGAATTTTTATTTCCACAAATGCAAATCCCAAAAGTTTGAAAGGATTTTGAACATGAGAGACTATTAGTTTCATTCTTCCTGCTCCATATACTTCACCTGAACACTTTATGCCACTTCTCATTGTTTTATCAAGTTATACTTTCTCTTTAATTTTTTCTTTCATTCAAATTTAATTCAATTTAAAATGTTAGCATGACATCAGGTATTAAAGTTTCTTCCTTTTTTTATTTTTGTTAATTCTCTTATCTTTTATACTTTTTACGATTCCCTTATCTCTTTATATCCAGTTCTTTTCCATTAAAATTAAATAAAGATATACACATACTAAGGTAGCTATTTTTAAAGTGATTTACAGACTTCAGGAACACAAACCATCCTGGGAATTATGCATTTAAGGCTTTTTAGTTTCTCTGACAATCTTGTCCTTCAACTTTGAAATGCCCTGATAAGTAACAACACTAATCTCTTTTTAATTTTTCACTGTCCATGTGCACACAGTGAACAGAAGGCAATCACCTGAGCCTTTTGTAAAACAAGGTGGCCTACCTTGAGGGACATACTCTGCTCTTTTATGTTTAAGTCCAATAAATTGGTGCATTTTCTGAAGTTTCCTTTTCATTAAAATATGCCCAGACACACACAATATGGAAAAGCCACTGTCAAACTTAACCACAAAAGTATGGTGTTAGACTTGTGCAGTAAAGGGGGAGGTACAATAAGGAAGTATATATATACATTTACTTGCATTCATAACTGGATTACAGCTAGTGGAAGGAACAATTTTCTGCAGAAAAAACAGATCTCAGGGCAAATGGCAAGAGTCAAGATGCTTCTTCAGAAAGGCCCTGAAAATTACTACCAGATTTGTACTAGTATCTTGACCGTTCTCCTGAGAAGTCTTTCTGGTGGAAATGATCCCTGAGAAACATTTTAAGGGATGCTGAATATTAAAAGTCCACTAGCTTTTGGCTGACTTCCCTTTAAGGTTCAACATTCGATGTTATACTGTTTTGCTTTCCTCTGTGACAGATCTTAAGCACAAACTTTTTTGTAGGGTCTGGGAAAGGATGAATAAATGCAGGAAAAATAAAATAATTCAGAAAGAAACGTCTGTTTTTCATCAAATATGTGTTCCTCCATAGCTAAACCTGTGAAGAGTTTGATATGGAAAGGACTGACAATATATCATAATTGATCTCTCACTTAAGCAACATAAACAGGGCAAGTAAGACTTTCTGAGCTTTTAAAGGTACTTCTGAGCTGTAACATACTTTTGCTGACATAATAAAAAGACAGATTGTCTAAATAATTGAATACCAATAGTTCTATGGTAATGTTGTTCTAAGAAATATAATTAGTTTCAAATTCTATATACTTCTCCGGCACGCTGCTGACTTTTTACTCTCTCTCTATTAAGCTAAAAGGATCAAATTCAGAACTTCATTTTAGCTCAAGGTAGTATTCCACAGCTTGTAGCCTTTAAAAACTACCCATTTAGAATTTTACTCCCTTTCATTTGAAAACTGTATAATGTTCTGCATTTAACATCCAAAGAGTTAAGACTTCCTACAATAACCACCTAATCCCAAAGTAGCACATTAGGGATCAAAAGTCATCAATGGTATATCAGCTCAGCCATTTTAGTAATTTTCCTATTTTAATTATTTTATCTATTTCTTTGCCTTGTGGTCTCTTTTGAGTGGTAGTTTATCTTCCTCCACTTCACACATCTGGATTGCATCTCAATTTGGCCAGTAAGATACACATACTGAAGTGAGAGCCTTTGTTTATGTACAATGGAAAAACAGTAGTAATGTATACTCACATATCATAATTTCCCTTTATGGCCTCAAATCTGTTCTGAGTGGTAATCATGCCAATTTTACTGAAAGTAACTTGAAGCATAAACCAATTATGTGACTTACTTAAAGTCACTTAGGAATTCTGTAACAAAATGGAATCAGACTCAAACCTCTCATGGCATCCATCTGCTCAGGACTCACAGGACTTCCTGCTTTTCTATAGTAGCAGCTATAAATACAGTACAATAGTCCATAGCATCTCACATGGCAATGGATGTTTCTGGTTTTCATACCTGTCCATAAAGTGAGGTGCATAATTCTGTTCATGAACCAGAATTGTTTCCTATGTCTCCTAAGCAACTTTATTTTATTAAATAAGCAATGCTACTTTCAAATTGAAGATGACTTATCATTCAGGTCGAGCTTGGAACGTCAACTTCCTCATTTACGGTACAAACCTTCTACAAATGAAAGTGGACTGACAAATAGACTCTTCTGGTCATTACAAAACAGGAGGGTGCCTAGGCAAGCTGAAGCCTTCAGAGGCATTTTTGGCAAAATACATTTTTCTGTTATATCTCCTGGACTTTTATGCATTTCAAATACTTCTCTTCCTTCTACTGAATTTCTAATAGACACTGCAAAAGTTTTTTGCTCCATGTCCAGAATCCTTGTGCCAAATTAGACTCTGAAAGACTCAGACATTAGCTATTTAAGTTGATAATGTAAGCACAAGGATTTTGTTTGGTTTTCCATTTAGAGTCATGTAATTCAAGTGAATGAACACAAAGACAGAAACCAAAGGCAAAATGAAAATAACAGAAATTTGAATTCTTCATTAAATCCTCTCTTCAACTTTGATTAATATAGGACACATTGTTCATACTGTTCAACCAACTGACCACTTCTGGAACATCTGGAGCATGGTTTCCAATCAGAATTTTACTGTTCTTTGAGAGTGTCAGGTATTTTTGGAGCACCCATTCTGCATGAACATGTAAGGTAGCTTTCCTAAGCCATGACAGTAGCCCCATGAAATCAGTCTAACTGCTTTCTAATACCCATCAGTTCTTATTCCACTAGCTACCACTGATAGGTCATCCTTGACTTTACACAGTACAGCATCATTCATTTTAGAAATGATCTTCTCTGGAGTTTTTTTAGCTATCTCGAATTTTTGCAGTAGTTATACTTTGAAACAGTTTCATGTATTTAGGTATTTTATATTCTCAGTTGGCTTCCTTAGCAGGACAATGGCAATAATATCAATTTACCTTAATTAACAATAAAATATATCAGCAGAATTGAGCAGTCTTCACTATAATGTTCATAGTATTATGGCACTGCTTCATTGCTGGACATGTCAAAACTTTGAAGCACTCCTATCTAGCAATTTAAAATTATCTTTACAGGTTTGAGTGCATAAGATACTAGTAAATATTTTTCTTATGGCATATTTCTTCTGCGGTATAGCGCTAGTTCATTCTTCATGCATTACATTTTCCCCTGTGAAATAGAATGTATATAATCTACAGGAAAACAAAAGAGAGAAAAAGGCAGCATATCTTTACCCTCCGCACATCTTTCCCAAACGTTTCACTGTAGCTGGTGCCAAGTATTTCAAATTGAACATAGGGGTTGGCGCCATCTTCTCTGAACTCCATAACACCAGTAAGCCCATTTATATGGCCCTAAGGAAGGAAGTTTTGAAAATTTTAGAAGAGAACAAATTTGCCTTTACAAACACCCTTCTTCACTAAAGGTATGCTGAATTTGATCTGAAAATGGTCACAGTGAACTCAAATGTTGCAAATACACGTTGTTCCTTGGCTCAGACTTTGCTTAGGGATTTTTTGGAGAAAATTACCACTAACATATGCACTATATATTGTGAAAAAAAATCCATCAAGTCCTCAGCATTCACAAAGGAGAAAGACCTTGGTGGACCATGAGACAGCAGCCTCATCAGTGTAACTGGGGGCAGCAGGTTTACTTCTGAGGTTAAATACCAAGGCATGAAGTCTGGGCCCAAATGTAAGAATATGCCTGTTGTGCTCCCAGGAGTGAAACAAAGATACTTTCCTGGTGAAAGTATTATAGAATACAATTTTAGGTTTGCAGCAAAGAAGCTTGAAATGACACTGAAGTTTTAATTAATTTAGTGTCTGGGGATGATGTCATTAGGATTGGTCAGACTGTAACAAAACATATGATCATTTTACTACATGGAAACCATGTCATCAATATATATGGGAGAATGGGTGGATTTTTTTTTTCCCCCCAAATAATTGCTAAAGTTAGCATGGTAAAATATTAGTAGTTTTTCCACTGGTATATATGATCAAATAACTTTCACACAAGAACTTACCATGCATCTGCAAAGCCACCATACTGTCCTTATTTGAATAACTCAGTGTGTGAAAACATAGGGTAACAGTTAGTGACAACTTGCCTAAACCATATCCCTATTACTCAAGGCTAGAGTACACAAGTAAGTAATTACCAATGCTCAGTTAGCTTACAAAGCTAGTTGAGCTCTATGAACATAAGTCAAAGCTTATCACTGGTTGAACAGCTGAGTTCCTTACATTCTTCTTTTGGGGAAATTATTATGATGCATGCACACTTCCATTTCTATTACTGTTTCTAATCACACCACAGCAGGTAGTCAACAACGGAAGTAGAATATACACCACTGGAACACCAATGCAATTGATTTGTAATAAATCACTTGCTTGTTTAATAGCTGCAGATCACTCCTGGTAGCTGCAAATTACTTGCAATAAATCAAAGAAAAGTTGAATAGAGGTCAAAATCCTCTTCAAAAGTTAATCCCAAGGAGAAATAAACTAAGCCTTTCAAGTGCTTACAGCACAGTGGTTTGTCTGTTCTCACCTTCTTAATAGTCTCTAGCATGGATCTTCCTCCATTCCAGGGTTTGGTGGATTTCCTCATGCAGTTCAAACTTGCCATGCTGTGCCATTTCCTGTCCTCCAGTTTTCTGTGGAAAGCATTGGCCAGCATGAGCACACTGTCATACAGGTACAGGTTGGAAACCTGCAAACAATAATAACAATAAGCCTCTTTGTTTATTTGAGCATTCTTTGGAACAAATTGTAAAAACTACCAAACAAAACAAACTGCAAGAAAGCACAAGTGAAAACTAAAAGCTGTGTATGTTTGCCTTAATCAACAGCCAAGGCGCCTTGATTCAAACACTAGTATTCACTCCCACCTTCTTTCCTGGGCACCTGGGCTTTTCTGGCCAAGACACTGGCACACTTGCCTTGCACCCTGCAATGCAGTGCTCTATTGGCATAGTTCAGATAAAAAGTCAAGCTGAAGAGGACTGCTGTCTATTAAAGAAAGGCAAGGGTTGCTACTTTGTCAATTCTTTGAGCAAGGAGAAAAATTAAGTTCCTGTTCTTTTTGTTCAGCTGAGCAATCTCCTTGGTAATTTCTGGCACAGCAATATATAATCCTAATGCAACAGTTTAGAACAGAGGAAGGAGAAGCGACAGTACTGTTTTGATCTGATTGCCTCTCTCCATCGAATACACTGGAGACTGGTTACTATTCTACTTTCTCTACAGCTATCGATTTTAGCCTCCCTATTCTTTTATTTATATGAAAGAAAAAGAGAATAACATTTGACAACAAAGGCTTGAGTGAGAACAACACACTAGTAATTCTCAGCTAGGTATTTCATTTTTCATACCAAGATACAGACAGCAAAATACATGGTCTGATCTTTGACATGCAGAGGTATCCACAAAGTAAAACTTTACCTGTCAAAGTTGGTTAAAAGAAGTGATTTAAAAATAACTAGATACTCTCCACCTGTTTCCAAAGTTTACATACACTCTTCTTAAAATATATGCAGAGATTCAGGAGTATTGATTTACCCCTTGATAATCTCAAATCTCCAATTAGCATCAGCTTTTAAAAACTATTATTTAAAAATATTTTCTCATAGTTGAACATTTTGCTCATGGTTATCCATGAATCTATCATTTATGTTTTGGATTTCTCCAATTCACCATGGAAAATACCAGCCACGGAACAGAAAAGTTCTATGTGTGGAGGTTAATGCAGCTGAATGCTCCCTATAAAAAAAGTTTTGAAAGCTTAAATATGTATAATTTACTTAGAGTCATTGTTCTATCAGTGACTCTATGTAAACTTCTGATATCTTTGGATCCTAATCATCTGTAACATTTTTCTTCATGGTCAGTAATCTGGAGGTTGTCATAATTTGAGATCAAAGGCACTAAAAAAAAAAATCTTCTAATATAAATAAATCCAAACAAAAGTTATATAAACAAAAATTAATTTTGAAAGAATGAAAATAGGAAGAAAATACAGGAAAAAAGGAGGGCGAGGATATCCACTTACTTAAGTGACTAAATATAAAAATAGATCTTAATGCAAAAATAAAGCAAAACCTATGAGATACCATCACTGTGAATCTCTCCATCTTCTTTACCTTCTTTTCTTACCAGTCTTCATGAAAAGGCAGTAAATATACCTTCTATTTTCTATTTTATCCAGTTAATCCTTTCCCAAAGTAGGTATTTGCTAGATTTCTTTGCATTTTAAGAAAGGTAGTTACAGTTAATAAAAGTCCCAGCAACAAAGTCTCATCTGCTCAATTGCATTTGTTTCCCTACTCCACAGATGCTTGGGAAATCCCAAGCATCTTTCATATAAAGTAACCAAATGAATTCTGATTATTCAACAAAGCACTTTTCCTATGCTGTGTGAAGTTACACTCCACAAAACCAAATCAAAGCAAAACCCCAAACCCACAAAATAAAACACCCTAAACCACACACCTCAAAACCTACTTGCTTAGAAGTAGATTTCACATGCATAAAGACAAAGCAATTTCTTACATGTCATCCTCTGCTACCCAACGATTTTTACTTTATATCCTCACTTTTAACTGACAACTCATAGTTTGATACCATGGAACCATCACAACTTAGAAATGCTTTTTATATTCTTGGTTGGCACTGTTCTTTTTCAGCTCTGGAAAACTACAGCCTTATTCCCAGAAATAGTTTGTATTATTTCCTAGCAGAGAACTCTAGGGCAAAATATAAGATGTACCTGGGTATACTGGTTTCCTTTTCTTTCTACTTTTTGTGTTCATAGAGGAGCTTCCACTGTTCTGCATGTATAATAGACTGAAAGCCTGAGAGAACTGCTCTTGAAGATCTTAGCCTATGTGACCACGCATCCAACTCAAAGTACCTTATGCTGTAAGCCGAAACACTGTTTTTTCAGAAGAGAAAATATGCAAGCTAGGAAAAAGCTCTATCACCAAGGCAGGATTTGTAATATTAAGAAAATTAATTATATTTTTAAATTGCATTTTTTCCTCTGTCTGCTAGCTAAGCCATAGATTAACACAAAACATAAAAGTTCATCCTATTAAGGGTAGAACCCTTTATAAAGTACAGAGCATCATTAAAAGCATCTTTGTTTTTGCACAGTGATCAAAATTCAATGTGTAGACATTTTATTAATTTAAGACGAGAGAAGGCAGAACGTTCACATGATGATATTAGTTTGGTAGTCCTCTAGGTCAAGAGTCATTTCTTTGAACTTAAAAAAAAACAATCAAGAGCAATGAAAAACATGCTGGCAACCTAGAGAATAACATATTTTGATCCTTCACAATGTGAAAAACAAAACCCAGCTCCTGAATCATTGCCGAATCCCAAATGGGAACTAGCTTTATGCTAGAAAAAAGAATTATGAAACCAGGTCTAATCTGATGCTCGAGTAGTGTTGTCTGAAGGTAGTTGAATAGCTGATTCCTTCAATAGGTATGCAGTAAAATATCTAATTCATTTATAGTGAAGTGTATTTTTCTCTTTGTTTTTGTAATTCCCTTCTGAGGTAGAAAAATAAGAACAAAAGTGCCTCAAATATGCTTTTGTTCTCAAAGTAATATTCGCTTTCTACCTGAATTCATTACTATATAAATATTTTCTTGTAGAGAAAAGTTACTTAAGACATGGACATTCTGGCCTGATCTCTCAGTAAATTCAGGGCTGGAATAATTTCCTTTATTTTTTAATATATTCATTTTAATACAGCTAAATCTCTATATGTGCACTGGATTTTATTTGCAACATGAATTTGATGTAACCTCCAGAACAACAGTGCTGTGAAAAGAGAAAGAATTCAGCCAACAAGGCCTGTGTAGAGTTTCTGCTGCAACTGCTCACATATTTTAATTTTCAGCTAACTATCAAACACCCTCTGAATAAAAAGAAATGGTGAGGTACCCAAGGATGCAGCAGTTTCCACCAGTGCTGTCATAGGCATGAGAAAATAGTACATTTCAAAATTAGTCTTCAGGTAGCATTAAGAATTGGTGATAAAGTCAAAGAGGAGCAACAAGAAGGCAATGTATCTGGGTTTTGTAAGCTCTGGAGCAGTTTTTTTTCCTCTTATTTGTATATTCACAGAAGGAAATGAGGAGATATTGCCTACAGCAATTATTCATATTAACAAGTATTTCTAGATTAGAACAAAGTGTTTAATTTCTGTTTTGTTTGGAGAAAGAAGGAATAATTTTCAGTTCCTCTTTCACTTCATTGCTGAACACTGTAATACCTGCAGGTATTGTGAGTATTATAATCTGCCTGCTGTAAGGATGATGGTGACTGTTTCACCAATGTATTAAAGAGTATGGCTTGTATGTGATTAATTTTAGGCATATTCTGGTATGCCTTGTGAAAACAGTTCCAGACTTTATAAACCTTTACTTCCCAATGTTGGAAAAATCCACCATACACTAGTAAAGAATTGCAGAAATTTTCAACAACAATGGAAATCTCTCCATATCACATTATTAAATGCAATTTTTTAAAATGTGGATTTAATGAGATTTTCCAGAGTTTTTATGGAGGTAGCTTTTAGCTTCTTCATAGACACTAATCATAAACAAGTTTTATTCCAGGAAGGCCAGCAAGACACGAGAACTGACCCCAAGTTGTGACTTGTGAATTGAGGCAGAACTCTAGCCAGAAAGGATCACCAAAGACACCAGCTGGGAAGACAAACTGACACTCGCCTGCCAGAGCTTCAAAATCTCATTCCCAAGCTGGGCTTCTGTACCCTACTGCTGCCAAAATTGTCCTGTGAGTGGCCACAACTCTCTGCTCTAAGGATGAAGCAGATGGAAGAGAAACTCAGAGCGAGTACAGGCTGCCAGCAGCAGAAGTGCTTGCTGCCTGGGGAGCGAGCTCATTCTGCTTGTGTATGTACACAGCAGCACGCCTTAAAACTGTGTCTCAACTTTGGAAGTTCAAGTACTGCCACATGTGGTTATGCACTTGTGTCTCTAATGGCAGGATGTCTTACTAGGAGCAGTGAAGAGCAGTAGTTTACTTCTGGTATAAGGGTGTGCCTACAAGGATATTGTTAGAGTGAAAAGTTTGAAAATTTGACCTATTTCATTTTCTTAAATTAGTTTGCAGAGACCATTGTGAGACTTTGCCTGAGTGCTTGTGTTTTAAGTATATGCTTCACTGCTCATGGAGAACAAAATCACAACCAGCACTTTGGCATTCATGAAGGAAAAAAAAAAAACCAGAAACCCAAACAACAAAAACAAAAGCACAGAGTAAAAAAACCCAACCAACCAAATATTCATTAAAGACTCAAATGTCAGCTTCAAACTTCCAAAGGTCTGTTTATTGTCACTGAGGGAAACAAAAGCCTGAATAATTTTTCCTAGAACCACAGAAAAGTGGACCTCAATTGTACATTTATTCAAGTCTTCTGACAGTAAGGAATCTAACTAGTGTATTATTTACTGCTTGTCCCATTCGAGTTTAATGTACATCCAAAAAATTGGGCTTCCAAAGTTTTCTTTGGAATACTCCACTCTCATGAATTTTTTTTTTTTTTCTTACGGATAAGCAGATGTCCTTTCCTTATTACTTTGTGCTGTTTTCAGGCTAATTGGAATATTTTAATGTGAGAAATTAGATCACTAGTTGTGAAAATAAAAATACTGATGCTGTCTATATCATTCATTGGTTTGCTGAGAGAGATAAAAGGTCAAAACATAAATAATGTTCTTTCACCTTCTCCTGGGACTTTGCCCTGTTCATTTCTCTGTCTGGTCTGTGTGGCTAGATTTAATCACTTCCTTTTTTAACCCATATCTGCTTTGGTAGCTCATATCTAATCTCGGCAATTAACAGTTAGGTTGTCCTTTGGTTATGTGTATCCATCTGAGTTTGGGGTGGGGAAGAAACTCAGAAGGGGTAACTTTGAGTTTGCGCTGTCTGGAAGGGAATTTGGATTTCTGTATTATTTCTAACTTGTATATGATTGTAAATACTTGCATATGTTGTATAAGTGTATATATACGCTTGTACATTTGGCCATGCTGTAAATATAGATTCATCTTACTTCCAAACCATCTGAGTTAGTCTGGGTAATTTCAAATAGTGGGGAGGGAAGGTTCCTAACCCAATACATGCTTTTCCCCCCTTTTTACTGAGGTTCATATTTCACAGCACTTTTTTCTATCTACAGTATCTATTCTTGTCCTTCAGTTATTTACTGTGAGTGTTTATTATAATTATCATAGAATCACAGAATTAACCGAGTTGGAAAAGACCTTCGAGATCATTGAGTCCAACCTATCACCTAACACCTTCTAATTAACTAAACCATAGACTAAGTGCCTCATCCAGTCTTCTTTTAAACACCTCCAGGGACAGTGACTCCACCACCTCCCTGAGCAGCCCATTCCAAAGGCCATTCACTTTTCCTGTGAAGAACTTCCTCCTAACATCCTACCTAAACCTGTCTTGACACATATTGAGGGTTTTCTTCCTCATGTTTTTTTTTTTTCAACATGTTAACAATAATGCAAGGCCTGGATTACCCTGCAATGCTCAAGCTCATTAGCTACAGGCATCAACTTCGCTCACTAAGCATCTCAAGAATTTGGCACAGCTAATGCTCACTGTCTAAGGGAAGTCTAGCAAGAGATGTTTAATAAAGAAAACTGAACATAACTAGAAGTCAGAAAGGAGCACAGGAGGTAGTATAGGAATTGCAGAACAGTGATTTTACCCTATCCCATTTATAAAAATGCATGGGTACAAACTAGACTTCAGACACAATAAACACTGAAAAATTGGAGTAGTGACTCTTTATCCAAGTCACTGCTGTCCTCTCCCTGATAGAGGACTGAACAAAAATTCAATTAAGTAATTATGCAAACAGAGAACTCCAGCAGTGAAAAGAGGTAGTTTGAGCAGAGAGGAAAAGCTTACTCCAGAATATACATGGGGTTCTAGTCTCCAGAGTACACACAAAATCCCACATGGCCAAAAGACAACTACAGTTGTGTGTGGGTTTTAATCAATTCTTCTGCTAACACATCTTGTAGAAAACATGTACCACTGGGCTTCAGAGAGACATTTTGTTGTGAAATGGTCAGTAAATTAAGTTCAAAGATACGTTTCATTCATGTTTGTGTGAACTAACTGGAGGATTTGAATGAGAAATTAGACCATAGGCTGAGAAAGGAAAACAAAATTTGATTCTATTTCACTCATAGAATACTGAAATAGTATAAAATTAGAACCCAAACAAAAGATAAGACAGACTGCTTTGCAACACGGCTGCTGATGGGTCTCTCTCCCTGCCTTCTTAGCTGGATCTGAATAATCTGAATAACTTCTAACTACTTTCCTGCTGCTAATCCCTCCTGGTCAATTTACTTTCGCTTATCTGGCACATAAGACAGATAGTGAGATTAGATTGGGAAGTGGGCAGAGGTGGTAGAGTGGTTGGAAAACCCCTCTTAGATACCCTAATCTCTGAGAGGGGTGTGGTGTTTCTGTATTACCTTTTTCACTGTATATATCTGTAAATATCTGTTATGTATTGTATATATCTACCTGTATATTGTGCAAAGCTGTAAATATAAAGCTTCATTTCCTCAATTTCCAGCCAACTGAGTTCTAGCCTGAGTTATTTCAAAGTGGGGGTGTGGGGAGGGAGGTCAAGTAACTGCCAAGCCATCACAATATTATACTCAGAAAGAGTTTCATCATGACTGAACATATGGCCAGAAATCCAAATTAAACTTTGCTAAAGACACATGCAAATGTAGATTTCAATTGAAAGGAAAAGTGTGACTCATCGATTCTTTATGGGAGAAAGTGAACACTTTAATGGGGTTTAATCAATATTTACTGTCCCCAGGAGCATTTAACAGCTGTGAAAGGACAACAGTGTAAATATATCAAATGAGGGTAAAGATATTTAGTTGGACAAAACTGCAGGATCAGGCTCTTAAGTTTAGGCAGTAAATGTCTTCAAAAAATAACTCCACTTGCAGCAGTTAAATTGTAGTCATTCCTGAAGAGAAGACAGTTCATAAATAAAAACACAGTTTTGTAGGAGCAACTGCTAAGTGATTATTTACTGGACCTGAGCAAAACCTTCAACACTGTCCTGCATGACATCCTGATCTCCAAACTGGTGAAACATGGGTATGATGGATGGATCACTAGATGAATAAAGAACTGGCTTGATGGCCACACCCAAAGAGTGGCTGTCAATGGGTCCATGTCCAGTGGAGGTCAGTGACAAGTGGAGTCCCTCAAGGATCAGTCCTGGGACCAGTCTTTACCATCTTCATCAGTGACATCAACAGTGGCATTGAGTGCACCTTCAGCAAGTTTGCTAACAATGCCAAGCTGTGTGGTGCAGCAGACCCACCAGAGGGAAGTGATCCATCCAGAGGGACCTGGACAGGCTGGAGAGGTGGGCAAAAGCCAACCTCATGAAATTCAACAATACCAAGTGTAAGGTCCTACATCTAGGCTGAGGCAATTCCAAGAACCAATATAGGCTGGGCAGTGACTGGCTTGAGAGCAGCCCTGAGGGTGACTGTGGGCTGCTGGTAGATAAGAAGTTCAATATGAGGTGCCAGTGTGCTCTTGCAGCCCAGAAAGCCAACCAGATCCTGGGATGCATCAAGAGAATTGTGGTCAGCAGGTTGAGGGAAGTGATCCTCCCCCTCTACTCCACACTGGTGAGATCCCAGCTAGAGTATTGTGTCCAGTTCTGGAGCCCCTATTACACGTGGGGTGTGGACATGCTGGAATGTGTCCAGAGGAGGGCCACGAGGATGATCAGAGGGCTGCAGCACCTCTCTTATGAGGAGAGATTGAGGGAGTTGGGTTTGTTCAGTCTGGAGAGGAGAAGGCTCCAAGGTGACATATTTGTGGCCTTCCAGTATCTGAAGGGGGCCTACAAAAAAGATGAGGAGGGACTTTTTAGGATGTCAGGTAGTGATAGGACTAGGGGAACAAAGCTAGAAATGGGTAGATTCAGGCTGGATGTTGGGAAGAAGTTCTTTACCATGAGGGTGGTGAGACCCAGGAACGAGTTGCCCAGGGAGATCACAGGACCACATCCCTGAAGGTGTTTAAGGCCAGGCTGGATGAGGCTTTAGACAGCCTGATCTAGGGTAGGGTGTCCCTGCCCATGGCAGGGCATTTGGAACTAGATGATCCTTGTGGTCTCATCCAACCCTGACTGATTCTATAATTCTACGATGTCTATAAAAATACAGGATGGACAAGCCTTTGAAGAGTTTTTACACAGAAGAGCAGCTATTTCAATTAATACCTTCAAATACTTCTCAGCATCTTCAGATATGTCAAAGAAATTGCTGGAATAGTTTTTAGAAAGAAAGGTTAGACTCTGAATACTGTGAGGAATAATGTCAACAATTTTCTGTTTGTTTGTTTGCTTGTTTTTCCATTTTTATTCTTAGTATATTTTTTGGACCATAACTAATGATTTCAGGTACATATCCCTGTACTATGTTTTAGTATAACTAGAATCTCAAATAGATGGATTTTATTAACTATGTAAATGGTAAATGTGGGAATGAACAATCTGTAATGGCAACTGCATTTCTAAAGAGAAATATTTAGAATATATAAACAGGAGAAAACAAACAACAACAACAAAAAGCTGATTCTGAGTTTAACACATTGTGAACTAGCTGATAGAAAGAAAAAAAGGTTTGAAATTTTTAAAAAATCAGGTTTGTGGGTGGGAAGATTTTGGAAAGAATCAAGCTATGCATTGAGATTTCTTCAAACTGATCCTGTAAGACTATGTCTGAAATAATCTAAACAGTTTAATAGCAATAATTCCACAAAACACCTTCCAAATGCCATGCAGGAAACTCATCACCAATAGGTGACATCAAATTGTAAACTGGCTTTTCTCCACTTGCAAAAAGGTGAGAGAGATGGACACAAAATAGTATACAAAGAATAAGAAAGAGGTAGATGTAGTCCTCTGATGTCAAGTGAAATGATTGAGGCAGGAAACTATAAGGCTTCTTCTCCAGTTGAAGCATAAACCCAGCTGTGTATATTATATGTGCAAAAAATAAGGGCATGAGCAAAACTTTGACAAGTTGTTGATGGAGTAAGATTGAATTTCCACAAAGCATTCAGAACAGATGAGTTTTTGGATGAGCTTGCAGAATAGCCTGATCTTTAAAAGCCTTGTCAGAATGCTGAACTAGGATGATCACCCACTGAAAAACAAATTTCCAGGATATGGTACTAAAGACATTGAGAGGAAAATAATTCCAAAAGATTTTCATCAGTGTAGCCAGAACAGAGTTAACAATCCATGATGTAAATTTTTTTTTGTTTGTTTGCTTGCAGGCTTGTTAAAAATGTTAAAATGCCTCCTTATAAAGCCTTATGGCTAGAGGCTGACAAGGATCACCTTCTTCTTCTTCAAAGTCATTAAATAAATAATTAACCAAACACTTGATGAACAACAAATAAATATTAATATGAGATTTCTCAAGGGAGAATGCAACAGGTATTTCCAGACTTTACTGTTAATCAAACTGCCTCAAAGCAGCAAAGGAACTTGGTGCTAGAAGGCAGTCACTGCCTATGGTGGATTCCTGCTGCCTGACATGGTGCTAGGAGCTACTGCAGCCTTTGGCAGTAGGAGTAATTATTAATGTACTTCCATACAGCAAAAAGTCAACACTTTTTTTTTTTAACTTTTTTTTTTTTCAATCAGGAAAAAGGAAACAGGAGATTGGAAGTACTTGAATTGAAGGGCCATTAATAACATACCTGGAAATTAATATCATGTGTATGCTCATAAGATGTTACATCAGATGTTTGGCAATGCCTATGAAAAAGATGCAGCTACAAAGACTTCACATATAAGTGCACATGGCAAAAACATCTTATATGCAACCTGTAGAAACTTAAATATAACACAAAATATACTGGGGGGAGATTATTTGAGAGGTCTCATACTGTGCTCTACACCTTTCATGATATTTCATTCTAGCATGGCTGGACATGAATTTTAAAATGAGAACTTATGTCATAGAATCACAGAATGCTGGGAGCTGGAAGGGACCTGGAAAGATCATCTAGTCCAACCCTCCTGGGCAGCCTGTTCCAGTGTTCTGTCACCTTCATGGTGAAAAAAATTTTTGTCATTTTACATGGAACTTCCTATGCCTCAACTTCCACCTATCACCCTTTGTCCTGTCATTGGGCATCATCAAGAAGAGCCTGACTCCATCTTCCTGGTGCTCATCCTTCACATATTTATAAATGTTAATGAGGTCACCCCTCAGTCTCCTACTTTCCAAACTAAAGAGAGCCAGCTCCCACAGTCTCTCCTCATAAGGAAGATGTTCCAGTCCCATAATAATTTTTATGGCTCTGCACTAAAGTCTTTCAAGCAGTTCCCTGAGGTCCTTCTTAAACTGGGGCCCAGAACTGGACATAATATTTGAGATGCAGCCTCACTAGGGCAGAGCAGAGGGGGAGGAGACCTTGACCTACTAACCACAGACCTTCTAATGCACCTCACAATGGCACTGGCCTTCTTGGCCACCAAAGAACATGTCTGGATCATGGTCAGTCATCCATTCATTATGGCCCCCAAGTCCTTTTCCCCTTCACTGCTCTCCAGCAGGTCAGTCCTCAGCCTACACTGATCCATGGGGTTGTTATTTCCCAGGTGCAAGGCTCTATATTGTCCCTTGCTGAATTTCATTCTATTCCTCCCCACCTAACACTCCAGCCTAAGTCTCATGACCTTTCTGTGTATCAGCCACTCCATCCAGTTTTGTGTCATCATCAAACTTGGTGACAGTGCACTCTGTTCCTTTATCCAGGTTGTTGATGAATGTATTGAATAGTACTGGTCCCAGTACTGACCCCTGAGAGACTCCACTAGATACAGGCTTCCAACTGGTGCAAACCCAGCAACAACTCCATCCCCCTCCAATTCTAGTTTAAAGCTCTATGAATGAGCCCTGCCAGTTCTTGTCCTAGAATATTTTTCTCCCCATGAGATAAGCCTTTCCCAGGTAGTACGATTGGTCCTTGTGTCATATAAAAACAGCCCTGTCTGTAGCACCAGTCTCAGAGACAGGTATTTACTTTATATGTTCCCATTACTTTATATCTCTCTTCCTAAAGAGTCCTTGTTAGTAAAATCTATTAATAGGGCAGGAGGCTATTATTGTTAGTAAACCAGTTATAAAATAAAAACTTGCTCAGAGACCCCTTCACATGAGCCTCTGAATTAAGACTGTGTGTAAACCATCACAGACAAGCAGTCTTTCTGTAATATAAAACTGTTCCCTACTGAGTGATTTGGCGGTGCACAATAGCTATATTTTATAACACACTGAAAAATGCTTTGATCCTCTGAAATGAATGGCCTTTGTTCCCATTACAGCATACCTCAGAGTTACTAACAAAGATAAAAAATGTCCTAAGTTAGTAATGACTTGCCCCTGTCCAGACAGAATAAGCCAGTGCTCTTAACTACAGTGCATGTGATCAATATTTCCCAATCTTTCCTTCTCTTCAAGGAGGAAGTGTCCAATAACTCTCCTTCAGAAGATTTTAGACTCTGCAGTTCCAACTTTTTAGCAAGGAACACATAATTAATACAAATATCTTTATCTGTATTCCTTGGAAAATCCTGACCTACTTCTCTGCCTGAGAGTCTCCCTCCCAGACTAAAACAGCCCCCTCCTCCCAGCCTAGCTAAAGCCTTTCTAGACTCAACACCCACACACAATACCCACAATTGCCAACTCACAGGCTAATCCACTACAGTTTTACTCAATTCATCTCAGGAACAAATATGCAGCCAAAAGATTTTAATCAACCTTATATTCTCAGTTTCAGTAAAGTCTTCAGTTTTATCCAACAGCTTCAACAGTTACAAATGAGATTCTCAACTGTGTCTAAAGTAAACAAAAAACACATGGAATCCCACTGAAAGTCCAAGACCTGTGTTTCTAAATTATTGCATTATCCTTGGAAATAGCACTTAGAATTATATTTAAATTACTGCAAGAAAAAATGCTTTATCTGACAGACTGAAAACACCAGCTGGATTAAGTCCATTTAACTAAGTGTGAAATGTTCCACAGCCCAATACCTATCAGAGTTCTGTTATCCTCACAAATTAACTCTTTCACAACAGATGTCTAATAAGAATAAACATAGCAAACAAGCAGTAACACCACCAGACTAGTACAACCTTTTTCAAACAGAAGGTTCTTAAGAGAATGAAGTATGCAAAATCATCTCTCAGTGCAGCTAGCAGCTACTTGCTGGTACATAGACATCATATCTAAAGGACTCAGTCCTGGGAAATAAGATAAATAAGTCAAGAAAAGCTGATCAAAGGTTATGTCCTGGTAGGGCATAAATTCTGCCCAGAGTTGGTTCAATTCCTCTTGTTCCCTCCCCCTGTTGTAAGGTCTGGGGGTAGCAGGTGAACAGACGGCGTGGCTTTGAACGAGGAAGTCCCAAGCCACATGGACAAGTCACATGAACAAGTCAGGTGACCTGTGCTGTCCCTCAAGGTGTTAGGGTCCACCCCTGGGCACAGGACTTTTGAATCCATTGGCCAAACAATGGATGCTGATTGCCTATTGGTCAGTTCCACCCTTCCTAATGGGGTATTTAAGAGAGAGCAATCAGCCGTTGGCTCTCTCTCTCTCTCGCCACCTCTGTGGAAACAGACATCTCTCCAACCTCATTCAGCAGCAGCCATGTGTTTGCAGTGTGCAGCATTACAGCATTTTTGCAGCAGTGGCAAAAGGCAAAACCCCTTCTTTTCTCCTTTCCTTGGGACAAGCTCCTTTTACCTATCACATTTTTGTGAGTATTTTCAGGCACGGTTAGGATTCCTCTTTGTTATTAGGATCCCTGTTTCCTAAGTTCTGACTGTTTAAACTGTTTAATTTGGCATTTGTAAGCGATTTTGTGTGGTTATCTTGCCGACCGAACATCCAAACGAACCCCGGGGAAATATTCCCGGTAAATCATGATTATTAACAGTAACAAAAATTAATAATCTCAACAGGTTACATGCTGAGATGTATCTGTACTTTCTTTATTCATCGTCTGTGGTAATAGTGTCACAGAAATCTATCTCATGTCAAGTTCCTAACATGGACAGCTACTGACCTGCAGCATCTGAAGATAGCCTTCTTGCGGATCACAAAGCAGCGATGATATTCGGTGATTGTTCCTCATGCATCTCTGATTGTTGTCTCTTGAGAGAGGGAAGATTTGACGGATAACTGTCATCCTCCCCAGAGCACTATGCACCAACTCTAGTATTTCATTGTCAGTGATTTCCTGTGAATGGAGACAGAGTCTTTTAAAAGCATGTATTTGTCCAAACATTTTATAGATTCCTCTCACTACTGAATATTTAAACAAAACAAACAAACAAAAAAAGAAACATGGGAAAAAGTTACAGATGTATATGCTCAGTCTATGCCAAATGTTTTTATTTTGTATTCAAAGCAACAATGGCTTTTTTTCTACACATCATCTGAAAGAAAATAAAAGAGCTTAACACAGCATCATCTATCTTGGCAATACTAAGATACTACAGAGGTAGTTCATCACAGAAATGCATCAAGATGATCTAGTACGTTTCTAAGCAGAAAACAAGAGACTACAATCCAAATTAATACAGAAAGAATTTTAGTTTAATAGAACTTCACTACATCCTCAGAACAAAATAACAAATGAATAATGTAGCCATCTTTGGGAGATAAGGCCCTTACACGTAAGAATTATGTCACAAGAGAGTACTTTCCCCTTAAGAACAGTAGATAATTTCTGCTGACTAATCATGATAATGTTTCAAGGAAATCTTTTGAGGTTATCTATATTTAGGTAATAAAAAATAGGAGAAACTTCATGGAAGGAATTGAAATATTTAGGAATGCAAGTTTCTGCACACAGAATAATCTGAGGTTAGATGCAAGGACATATCAAGGGCATCTAACCTTGATGTTCCAGCCTCCTAATATATCCTTGACACAGCCTTCATCTGTTACCTTTCTAGTGCAACAGAAGTCAACACAAATACATGTTTTATGTGCTTTCTATTCTAAAAAAGCTACAGAACAAAACACTCCTGGTTTGGCATTTTGTTTTTTTACTTGCTTATTTGTTTTTTTCCCCAGGATAAATAGTTTAAAATTCACAGGCTTGACTGACCCTGAAATCATAATACCAGTACAGCTTGTGATGGTTATTTCTAACCAGGAGTTCACTGTGAGGAAGGACAGGCAGTCAGATAGTGGCACAGATGACTGTGTTCATTGCTGTATGTACCTCCACTCTGGGGAGGAGATTAACATCTTAGCTCCTTACCGTGGCCACCAGCAGCATCTCCAAGTCACACTGCCCATCTACAGGGCATGCTGACTGCAACCCATTGCTCAGCGTGCACAGGGGTGCTTCAATCTCCTTTTCAGGTTAGGAGACTGCAAATAATTTGTGTGGCTTGCCGTACTTACTTGGTCAACAGTGCCTCACACCTTGCAGTGCCTCATCAGCAGAAGTGAACTTGACCCCGTAATTTTAACATTCAAGAAAAAAAAAAAAAATCGTTTTCTTGCCATTTACTTTGCCAAGCTGTGAGTGAAATGACCGTGAGGTTATTATAATTACTTGTTACAGTTGACTAGTACCACAGCTTTGGCTCTATTTAGTTATTCTTTGCTGATTTCTCATCATTTTTTAGCAACATGAATTTTTAGCTTTGCAGAAAGTCAAATTCATTGCATTAAGAACAGTCCAACTGGTGTAGCGTGAAAACAGAATACCAGAAAATAAATATACTCTTACAGAAGCCAAAGATTTTAAGGCTTAATAGAAAATGCTAGATAGCACTTTTAGCCTTGCAGGGAGACACCATAGGAGATCCACAAGCTCTAGACATCCCACCAGACTGCAACCTTGGATTCCTGTTTCAGGTGACTGAGGGCTGTCAAAGTCACACAATGTGTCTAAGCTGTGGTCTGAGGGAGGGGCAATTTTACAGGATATCCTTAACTTATAACCTCCTAGGCTGAAACCCTTGGCCGAGTAAATAGAAACGGAAGAAAAAAAAAAAACATAATAAAAGGTCACAAATCACCCCAGCTTTCAGTTCAATTCACACCATAGACTCCCCAAATGATGCACTGCCTTTCAAAGACATCTCATAACCTGTGTTAAAATGCTTGACTCAAGTCATGTAAACCTCTATGTAGCAGACCAGAATCGTCTCTTCCATGAAGTAAGGTAGTGGAGATCAGTTGTTTCACACACATTAACCTGAGTTCTTCCCAGTTAGCTATGGGCACCAAGTGAGTCCTGAACAAGAAAAAAGCATAGCTACTGTACAGCCAAAGAAGAAAAATGGGAGCCTCTGGAGAGAAATTTAGAATCTAAGTTGGCATAAATCTGGCTCTGAAAGTGCCACCTGTTTCTGTGAGAATATATGACAGTAGATAAATCCTTCAGTGCCTCAATTCAGTACACAGGACCAAGGGGAAAAAAGCTGTTGTATTTTTTTTAGCTTCTGAAACATGATCTATTCCTTTCAGAAATCAGCCTGGAAAGCAAAAGAATATTAAATAAAAGATTGTTGAAATATCTGGGAATAAAAGGGTCTACATTTCTGAGCTGGTGCTCCAAAAGCTAAAGGTAACCATGGGTCCTTCCATGTCAGCTCATTGGGTGGTACAGCAGTACAGGGCATCTCCAGTACATCCAGGAGATTGAAAGCATGGCCAGGTGTCTCACCTGCAGGAGAGAGCAAGTTATCGCTATTGCACAACAGAGCAGCTTGACTGAGGCTTCCCTGGCTAGAGGACAGCATCCATTCCTCTGACCTGGCAAAGGCAGGCCCTGCAGATGCGTTTCCAGAATGCTCATGGCTCTGGCATAGCATCAAGTGAAACTTTAAATGTCACATGCAGAAAGGTCACCTATATTCTGACTGCGATATACAGGGGAAAAAAACCAAAACAAACAACCAACTAAAAAAAAAAACAACAAAAAACCCAAACCAACCAAACAAAAAAAACCCCACAAGCCAAAAAGCAAAACCAAGAATATCTAAATTTGACTCCTACTTTTACAGTCATCAGGATTACAGCATATATTAAAAATAAAAAAAAAAAAAAATTCTATGCCTTGGAGTCACAGGAGAAAAAAACATTTCACACCAACCTTGCAATTAAAGTCTACTCATCTAGTTATTTGTTTAGAAATGACCCATTTTCTTTCTTGCACATGATATGAATCTGACAACTAACAGCTATGCAGAGAGTTTAATTTCTTCTGAGTGTTTGTTGTTGTTTCTCTTCTAAAGCAATGTAGCTTAAATTTCCAGTCTTGTTCTTGGATCATTACACAGCACAGGACAACATACAATGACTACTATTCACACCATGCATGAATGCAGTACCCTAAGCAGAGCTTATCAGCTAGTTTGGCCAGGCAGTTTTGCTCCTTACAAAATTCCATATCACATGTCCACTTTTTGGCATGATATTGCTACTGCATCATCCATGATATTGCATGATACTGCATAATATTACTTCTGCTCATTTCAAAGATGTGCTCTGAGGAAGGCTGAAGAGTCTAACTCTTTGGCACCTTTAACAACATTTTTTCACTCAGGCTTGTAAATATTGAATTTCTTGAATTAGGATGGAGGGAGAGTATTTTCTCCAGGCATAAAAGATTTTCTCTTATCTAAGTGCACTTATCTCAGATTTTCGCTTTACTGAGAAAAGAACTTTGGCTATTCTAAACATTTCAGGAAGCACTTAAATATTTTGGTAGGCACATATAATTGCAAGACTCACTGTTCACCCAGGCTTCTAGTAGTTCTCACCTTGTGACTCAACACTGAAATGATTTATGTTGTTCATTTATCTGCACACAAAGAACCTAACCATAGTTAGGTTTGTAGCACCTAACCATATTGGTCAGGGGAATATTTAAATCTGCTCTAGTTTTGCTGAAGTATCATAACACAAATTGCAAAATGAGACAATTATGTTTTACATTACAATCTCTATTCTCCTAAAGGTAAAGATAGAAAATTATAAATTGTAATTACATTAATAATTTAAAGAACCAAAACAGATTTCCAGAAAGCACATCTCTGAGAAAACTGGAGGATTAAACTGAATGGCATCAAGGTCAAGGATGTTCATGAAGGCAAGCTACAGATTTATGTGAACTTTTTATATTTGGATTGATACTGTTTGGTTATTCTAATTCCCCTCAGCCTAGTATGCACAACTGTAAAGGGACATTTGTTCCTTCGTTGAAAATCCAGAAAATATCATTTATAAAATGATCATGACAACTTAGCCTGTGCATAGATTTGTTCAGCTTTGATATTCTCTGCATCCTGTATGAACACACATACACATGTATATACATAAAGGCTAAATCTTTAAGTCAAAGGCACAATCAAAGAATCACAGAATGTTAGGGATTGGAAAATATCTTCAGAGATCATCCAGTCCAAACCACCACCCCCACCCCTCCCCCACCAAAGCAGGATTACTTAGGGCAGACCACACAGGAATGCATCCAGGCAGGTTTTGAAAGTTTCCAGAGAAGGAGACTCCACAACCTCTCTGGGCAGCCTGTTTCAGTGCTCTGTCACCCTCATGAAAAAAACTGCTTCCTTGTGTGAGGTGGAATCTCCTGTATCCTAACTTGTACCCATTGTTCCTTGTCCTATCCCTGGGCATCACTGAAAAGAGGATAGCATCTTCATTTTGACATGCACCCTTCAGATAAAATCCCCCCTCAGCCTTCTCTTCTCCAGACTAAACAGCCCCAGGTCTCTCAGTCTTTCTTCATATGAGAGATGTTCAAGTCCTACAATCATCCTTGTAGCTTTCTGTTGGACTCTCTCCAGAAGATCCCTCTCTCTGCATAACTGGGTGTGAGAGACTGAAGGCTCTCCCTTGTTTGAATCAATGAAGATAAGGATTGCTGTCTTCTTCCCCCAAACTCAGACAATGTTCCTGGCTAAATGCAAATTATCAGAGATACTGCACTTTGCTGATGCTCCGGGATGTAAATATTGTGGTCTTTTGTGACTTTCCCAGATTTCTGCCTAGCATGGTTTTCAGGATATTCATCAGCTACCCCAAAGAGAAAGGACTTGTGTATTTCAGCAGACAATGCGCAGGAAGAACTTCCTGGGGAGCTGCACCTGGACACTGATAAGACTGAGACTGAAAATACTGTATAAAAAAGACCTGAGAATGCCTCAGGAGGAAGAACTAAGGAGGAAAGAACCCAGGGAGAAGAATTCAGTAACAACTACTCCACCAGTGAGAAGACTGACTCCTGATGAACACTACGGAGCACCCCTGGACCGCACACACCTCTCTCTCACACCCCGTCTCCATCTGATGGTAATATAATCCCTGCTGATCTCCCTCTACTGCTCTTTTTTTTCCCCCTCTCCTAATTTCTCCATTGTTCTCTCTCTCTCCCTTTTCCCCTCTGTTTTGTCCAATTTATCATTTAATAAATTAATAAATATAAGAACAGGTCTTGCTCCTCTGGACAGAGATCATATTAATCTCTGGCCTCCAGACCTTGACACTGTGGAACTGAAAACTGGACTCAATATTCCTGGTGTGGCCTAAACAGGGCAGAGTAAAAAATACTCTGATACAACTCTGCATGACAACCTGCCTGACTCTGATTCTCACTGCCCTCCCATATATCTAACACTACCTCACTTCTCTTCCTTTCACCCAATGCTCCTAAAAATCTCTACAGGAATTGTATTTACAATTTTATTGAATTATCTCTAATTGTGGTTATAAAGACTCTGCAAAGGCTGTCCATAATTCTTTCTCCAATTGAGTGTCTCTAAAGTAAAAAATTTTCTCATTTAATTAAATATTGTAGTTTCAGAAAGAAAGAAAGAAAAAACAAACAAACAAAACACCCCCAAAACATTATCAAAAGCTGTACAAAACAAAATAGTCATGATTGATTTTAATGTGGACTTCAGCTATAAAACAACTCATTAAAGCTCATCTAACCTTACTTCTAGCTAGACAAGGCTGTTCTGTGCAATTTAGCAGCATTAGAAATACACCAATTCTGAGCCCTATGAATATCTTTGAGCAGGATGCATCTACATGTGCAGTACAGTTTCATGTATATGCATACCTTTCAAGCATATATAAGAAAGTTATGCAATTTTGTGAAAATAAATAAACAAAATAAAATTATGCACTGTCGAAAAGCAGCCGAAAGAAAAGAGAGAGCTGGAGAGTAGCCTTGTGGAGAGGGACTTGGGGAAGCTGGTGGACAAGAAGCTCAATGTGAGCCAGCAGTGTGCTCTTGCAGCCCAGAAAGTCAACCAGATCCTGGGCTGCATCAGGAGAAGTGTGGCAAGCTGGTCAAGGGAGGTGATTCTACCCCTCTACCCTACCCTGGTGAGACCCCACCTGGAGTACTCAGTCCAGTTCTGGAGCCCCTATTACAAGAGGAATGAGGACATGCTGGAGCATGTGCCACAAGGATGATCAGAGCTGGAGCACCTTTGCTACGAGGACAGACTGAAAGATTTGGGGCTGTTCAGTTTGGAGAAGAGGGGGCTCCGAGGTGACCTTATTGTGGCCTTCCAGTATCTGAAGGGGGCCTACAGCACAGCTGGGGAGGGACTTTTTAGGCTATCAGGTAGTGACAGGACTAGGGGGAATAGGGCAAAGCTGGAGGTGGGGAGATTCAGATCGAAGGTGGGGAGGAAGTTTTTCACCATGAGAGTTGTGAAGCCCTGGAACAGGTTGCCCAGGGTGGGTGACTGAGGCCACTTCCCTGGAGGTGTTTAAGGCCAGGCTGGATGAGGCTCTGTCCAGCCTGATCTAGGGTAGGGTGTCCCTGGTCAGAGCAGAGTTGGAACTAGATGATCTTTGTGGTCCCTTACCACCCTGACTGATTCTATGATTCTAAGTAAGATTTTTGGGTTTGTTTTAATTTTTTTTTCTTTTTGACAAGTGGTAAATATTATAGAGTTCCTGGAATAAAACAGAAATAAATTATAATTGTGCATTGTTAAATTTTGCATTGAAATAAGTCACTTGTTAAATCTTAAGAAATTTTCCACACTGTATTCCTTGCATTCTTGTCCTTGTATTTCTATTAATTCTTTTTCTTCTTCTTTTAGTCTTCATTATTGTATCATTTGGAAAGATTTTAGAATCCTTGCTCTAACTGCATGTGTAAAC
>VWZI01017944.1:321902-336630 GCA_013396835.1 Psilopogon haemacephalus
CACTTCCCTTCCTGTCCCCTCTCTCCTGACAGGAGATAAGGAAAGGGAGAATAAAAAGGAAGAGGAAGTGTTTCAGTTGATTTACACAGAATCTTTCACTCCTGCTACAAAGATATCAGATTACAGAAGGAAAAGGAATATCAGCCAGATCCCATAAGTAGTGAAGAAAACAAGTAACAAAGAAATTGTTCCTATTCATTATCATAGTTAGATGACAAACAATTTTCAGTTACTCAACCCAATTTTTACTGCAGAAGTTTAAATTGCATTTACCTTGGCTTTCCAGGTGAACATGATCATATTCTATTTACTCCATCTTCTGAAATTCATAAGAGACAAACCTAATTGTTTCAACCTTTCCTTATGAGTCATATATTATTGATTTTCCATCAGACCAGGTGTTCTCTGGATTTTCAAAACTGTTCTGCAGGCTCTTGCTTTGTTTTAAGTGTCTTGCCTAAAACTCACAAAACTGTTCCAATAAAGTCATGTTGATGTCAAACAGAGCAAAACAATTGCCTCTCTTATCTTACAGAGTTTGTTTCCAGAAACATAGTTGAGGAATAAATCTGCTTGTTTTGCAAGACCATGATAACATTGAATGATACCGGTTTTGAATCCAAGTTGCTCCTGCAGATCTTTGGTAAGGCGTGGTAGACAAGAGAAGTGCCTGGGGATTGGAGGAGAGCAAACATCACTCTAGTCTTCAAAAGGGGTTAGGAGGTGGACCCAGGTAACTATAAACCGGTCAGTGTCACCTCTGTCTCTGGAAAGATAATGGAGCGGCTTATCCTCAGCACTGTGATAAGCCATATCAAGGACAAGAAAGTCATTGGGAGCAGTCAGCATGGTTTTACCAACCTAATGGTTGGTTATTAGGTTGGTCAGGTTTGACCAACCTAATAACATCCTATGAGGACCTAACCAGGTGGATAGATGATGGAATAGCAGTGGATGTGTTTTACCTTAATTTCAGTAAGACATGACACTATCTCCCACAGCATCCTCATAGCTAAACTGAGGATGTATGGGCTGGACGATGGAGTAGTGAGGTGGATTGGGAACTGGTTAAAGGAAAGAAGTCAGAGAGTTGTGGTCTGTGCTGGTTTGAATCTAATTGGAATATTTTAATGAGAAAAAATAGATTATAGGCTGTGAAAATAAAACAATGGTGATGTCTACTTCACTCGTAGGTTTATTGAGATGTACAACTGCAAGGACATAAACATAGATATGACAGAGTTGCTCTGGTCTGAGCTCTGGGCTGTTGGTTTCTCTCCCTCTCCTTGTCTTCTATCTGGTTCTGTGTAACCCAACTAATGGATTCTGCTTCTAACTTCCCTAGCTGATCTTCCCTGTTTACCTTGCATGTAAAGTAGATTCTGGGGTAAGATTAGGAGGTCAGGGGAAGGTGAAATGGTGATTGGGAACCCCTCTTGGAGACTCTGATATCTGGAAGGGGCATTGTGTTTCTGTATTACCTTTTTTTTTTGTATATAGCTGTAAATATTTGTAACATAATGTAAATATCTGCTTGTATACTGTGCTAAGCTGTGAGTATAAAGCTTCATTCCTTAAATTCCAGATGGATGAGTTTAGTCTGGGTAAATTCAAACATGCAAGGAGGGCCAGGTAACTCACAAACCATCACATGGTCAATGGGACAGAGTCTAACTGGAGGCCTGTAACTAGTGGAGCCCTCAGGTGTCAATACTGGGACCAGTATTATTCAATGTATTCATTAATGACCTGGATGAGGGCATGGAGTGCACTGTGAGCAAGTTTGCTGACGACACCAAGCTCAGTGGAGTGGCGGCCACACTGGAAAGTTGTGCTGCCATTCAGAGAGACTTAGGCTGAAGAGTTGGGGAGGGAGAAATTTAATGAAGTCTCAACAGAGTCAAGTGTAGAGTCGTGCACCTGGGAAAGAACAATCCCATGTATCAGTATAGGTTAGGGACTGACCTGCCAGAGACCAGTGAAGGGGGGAAGGACTTGGGAGTCCTAGTGGATGGAAGAATGGCCATGAGCCAGCAGTGGCCAGTAAGGCCAATGGCATTGTGGGGTGTATTGGAAGGGGTGTGGTTATTAGGTTGAGGGAGGTTCTCCTGCCCCTCTTCTCTGCCCTGGTGAGACCTCATCTAGAGTATTGTGTCCAGTTCAGGGCCCCAGCTCAAGAATGAGAGAGAGCTGCTTGAGGGAGTCCAGCCCAGAGCCACAAAAATCATTAAGGATGTTGAACATCTTCCTTAGGAGGAGAGACTGAGGGAGCTGGAGCTTTTTATCTTGGAGAGGAGATGATTAAAAGGTGCTCTCACTCGTGTTCATAAATATGTAAGGAGTGAGTGCCAGGAGGATGGAGCCAGCTTCTTCTCGGTGATGTCCAGTGACTGGATAGGGGACGATGGGTGGAAGTTGAAGCATAGGAGGTTCCATGTGAACGTGAGGAAGAATTTTTTCACTGTGAGAGTGACAGAGCACTGGAACCAGCTGACCAGGGAGGTTGTGGAGTCTGCCTCTCTAGAGATATTCAAGAATATCTCTATATCTCTAACGTCTGGATATGTTCCAGTATGATTTGCTCTAGGTGATGCTGCTCTGGCAGGCGGGCTGGACCAGATGATCTTTCAAGGTCCCTTCCAGCCCCTGACATTCTATGATTCTATGATCTTGACCACCTGTACATCATATACAGCTGTATACATACCTGAAGTACTTAACAATTCTGTATATTGAATCTTATTTGTTGATGTGCCTCAGATTTATCTAAATAAACTGGAACTGCTATATTATGCATTTAGCATCATGGTTACAAATAATTGCTTCTACAAAGCTAGAATCAAGTAAGTCAGCAAAAATATTAAAAACTTGTTTTTCCATTAAATTATCACCTTACACTTTTCCTTATCTTCTGCTTGTCTTTTTTTATGAACCATAGTATGTCACTTTGTACTTCACCCTCATTTTATGATTATTCTGTTACACTTTTACACACCTTAGCTTCCCCACACACACTTTTTCCTAATAATTCCCCTATGATTTTAAGATCTGTAAAGATAACTCATTGGAACCATAACAATGCCTTACTATGCCTTAATCTTCACAGAGCTTCTTTTGCTGTCCTTCACTCCTCATACTATGCTTTCAAAAGCACTAGTTTCCTAAACTTGTGAAACTGGAATATCATTTTATTGATTTTCATTATCCCCATTCTCCTTTTCTCCCTTCTGTATCATATTCGAACAGTTCAGGCTATCATCTCACAGTCACTTTTGCACCAATTACCTTCTGATTTCCTTAGCCTGTTCTTCCTTATCCATAATGAAATCTGAACTGATGGATGCCTTAACTTTTTAAATGTGTAGGGATAGCATTGTTAGTCACGGGAAATTGTGAAGCCTTCTTTGTGTCCCAACATTACCTTTTCAACTGCCAGGGCAATTGAAATTCTCCATTATCCCAGTTTCTAGTCTTTGGGGAATTTATGTAAAAAATGCATTTAAAAAAAAAAAAAAAAAAGTCTTCCTTAGTGTTTGTGTTTTGTGTATTTCCTCAGAGCTACTCAACAAGTTTGACCCTCACTACTCCTTAGCTTCAGAGCAAGTGTCTATGGTTTGGACATGCTATCCTACACAATCCTCTCTTTATCCTTACCTGTCCTCCAAAAATACTGTCTCCTAAGTCCACCAGTAGCCTTGTGCCTTGTCATACCAGGTCACAAAACTTAAACTTATGAATAGTGATTGAATATTTTTTTGCAACAGAAACTAGAGGAAGTGAAAGTGATGAAACAACTTATGTGAACGATCAATCAAATTCAGTACCCACTCAATTTCCATGAAGAGTAATTTATATCTTTGTGCACTTTACTAATTTACATGTAAAAATAATGAATGCTTAGAAACTTGGGATTAGAATTAAATAGATTAATACAAGGAAATAAAATGCTGTGTTTAATTTGATTTTTTTCATCCAAATGCCAATTTTGCTGAACAACTCCTTTGTCTTTTCTCTCTGCTTGGAATGGAGAAAATTTCAAACTCCCAAAATATACCACAGAAATGGACACATGGTTTCTAGTTCTTCTTATACCCCCACACCTACTGCTCCTCCAAGTGAAAAAACAGCCACTCCTAGACCACTGCTCCTAGTACAATCGCATACAAATTCACTTTAAAGTACTTCTCATGTGCATCTCCCACAGACATATGCCCTAGGCAATGCACGGCATTGTTACTGAACAGGCAGAAAAAGAGAAGGGGAGAATGAAAAATATCAGGAGAAACCAACAGAAATTCTTGATGTCAAGCAACAAGAAGAAAAAAATGTCAGAGGGGAAAAAAAATACCATAAGCAAACCAACCAACCAACCAAAAAAAATCAGGAAGAAGAAACAGCCACAAGCAGAAATAACATGCATCTGTGAAAGCTGGTAGGTCACTTCATCAGTTCCTAAAGGCATAAACAGCAAAGGTGCAAGCAGATCATCAGATTTTGGGGTGAGGGTTGGTCCTTCTCCCAGGCAACCAGCAACAGAATGAGGGGACAATATTCTGAAGAGTTGTTTACTTTTGTGAGGATTTATATAGAAATCAGAAATATTCTTTCCTCTGGAAAAGCTATAACAGTCCAGTAAAACCACTACCTAAATGAATGCAAGAATGATTTAGCATTTATAGATGAATAAAAGTAAAGATGATGAAATATAAATTTAAAGGGGGAGAGTGATAAATAAATTTTTTCCCCTCAAATCACTACTTTCGACAGGTACGCAATTCTGAAACATAAAATGTCTGAAGTGAAACTCCCTTCCCCCCTCAACTCCTCCACCCCATCAGTAGAGGTTTGAATGGGGAAGAACAGGAAGAAACTGCTTTTCCCCACCCCTGCGGGCTTGAACAGGGAATGGCAAAAGGCATCCTTTTCCTCCTGCTCTCACATGTGTACTGACTTGTGGGAGAGCCCATGCTAGAATCAGGGATTGTGATTAGCTGGACTCTTCACACCCAGTATATATTGACACTGGACACATTGTCTAGGAATGACTTAAATAGATTGACCAGAAAGCGTATGCAGTCTCTCAAGTCTTGCAAGTCCAGCAAGTCCATTAGGTCCATGTCAGAGAGTGCCAAGGGAGGTATAGGCTGGATATTAGGAGGAAGTTCTTCAAAGAGAGAGTGATTTGTCATTGGAATGAGCTGTCCAGGGAGATGGTGGAGTCACCGTCCCTGGAGGTGTTCAATAAAAGACTAGATGGAGCATTTAGTGCCATTGGATAGGGCTGGGTGATAGGTTGGACTGGGTGATCTTGAAGTCTCTTCCAAACGGGCTTATTCTATTCTATTCTATTCTATTCTATTCTATTCTATTCTATTCNTATATATGGCAACTGGACACATTGTCTAGTCAGACTTTAGCCAGGGTCTTGAGGA
Organism: Psilopogon haemacephalus; assembly: GCA_013396835.1. NCBI lineage: Eukaryota > Metazoa > Chordata > Aves > Piciformes > Megalaimidae > Psilopogon > Psilopogon haemacephalus. The sequence goes on from VWZI01017944.1 coordinate 327,335, forward strand.
ACATCTGGTAGAACAGTGATGATAAAGTGCACAGTCCCTGCTTTCAGACCATTGCATCTTGACTTCCTGCTGCAGTAACCTGCCTCTGCTGTAAACCGCTGCCGTTCATGGGAACACCGCTGAGCAGCCCAGCTTTTCCCTGTGCTGCCCCACCATCTTGGCCTGTGAACGTCGTGTCTACAGCCATTTTGGACTTTGGTGGGTTTACTCGCATTGGACTCTGTGCCACCTTGAGCCACTGCTGGATTATAATTTGCAGTTCCAGACACTGCTGCAAAGGAGCCAAGGGACTATCTCAAAGTTCCTACTCCAATGCCGTGAGTAGCAGATACTCCCCAGGGCTCTGGGCTGTCTTTTATTTGTAAGTGAGGCAAAGCTGGTTTGTGGCTAAACTTTTTCCAATTCTCTGATTTTCCTAAATTACTACATTGCATATAAGCATCCTTGTGAAGATTTTCCTGAATTAATTAGAACCCAAATTTAACTAGTTTGTATATATTTTGTGGGTTGGGCTTTTCAGAAACAACTACATATTCTATAATTCCAGCCTCATTAATTGCCCCAGAAAATTCATATTCACATCGGACTTATGCTGCATGGTTCCACAATTGGATTATAACTTGCCGTTTCCAGAGGCTGCTGCAAAGGAGATCCAGGGACCATCTCCAAACTCCTACTCTGCCGTTGTGAGCAAATCAGCCTTTCCCTAGGCTCTCTGCTCTGCCTCTGATTTCTAAGTGGGGAAAAGCTATCTTGTGACTTAGCCTTTTTCATTTTCTGTCTTTCCTAAATTACCAAAACTTGCCCGTAAGCATCCTTGTGAAGATTCCCGACTGAATTAAAATAAAATTTAACTGGTTTTATATATTGGTTTTGGGGCAGGACTTTTTAGGAAAATAAAAATAACTATATTTTTATAATTCCTGTCTTGTCAAATTAATTCCCAATTAAATCATTAACAAATATATATATTTTTACAACAGTAAGGGGTTTATGACTTTGGCTTTAAAGAGGACATGTGAGGGCCTGCAAAGATTCATTCAACTGTGTTATCTTATCCTAAAAGTTTTGCCATGTAATGTTTCAGCCTGCTAACCCCATACAATGACTTCAACTCCCAACTCACTGCCTTGTTTCTAAAGATAGATTTTGCACCACCAATGACAACCAAGCTAACCAGATAACTCAGCACAAACACTTAGTTTATTGGAAATTAGAAAATGCAGAATCTTAACCTTACAGCTTGGAATTTGAGACCAACTCTTATCTTTCACACAAATTGATTTGCTGTAATAAACTTACTAGCCATACAGTTTTAAGTTAGCTCATCACAAACTTGGTGGTTTTTTTTTTTTTCCTAACAAAATACTTATGGGATGGAAACACAGAAAAAAATCTTGACAACCAAATGTTTATGTTAATCTTTTCTTGAAATAAGCCTGTACTATGTGGTAATTCTTATGATAACAAGGTAAGTCCAAGATTTGGGTCCTCATTGGCTTGATGAGAGGTGGTAGACAGGGCAGATAGTGATAAGGTGCTCAAGATCAGTAGACTTCAGCACTCTAACCTCTACCAGGCCCTTAAATGACTCCCTGAAATGAGAAAGGACTAAAGGTCTTGTTTACAGTCCAATGCTCTTCATATAAGAAATCTCAATGAAAATAATTGTCACTGTGTCTTTTACATTTATTGCCCCTTCAGGCTATTGTACCTCTTTCCTTGTGATGGGATAAGGTTACAAAGACCATAAGGTGAACAGAAATGTGTAGGATTGTCACTCTGCCTGGGATAAAAATGATCTGATTAAGTGTTTGGTCCATTTATAGAATGGACTACATTTGGCTTGTTAATCATGTGGAATTACTCTACTCTGCCACATCTGGAATACTGTGTCCATTTCTGGGCCCCTAAGGTGAAGAAGGACCTTAGGGAACTCCTTGGAAGAGTCCAGCACAGAGCCACAAAGATGATGAATCAAGTGGAAATGTCCCTTATGAGGAAAGGCTGAGGGAGCTGGGTCTCTTTATCTTGCAGAGTAGAAAACTGAGAGGTGATCCCATTAATGTTTATAAACATGTGAAGAGCAAGTGTCAGGAAGATGGAGCCAGGCTCTTCTCAATGATCTCCAATAATAAGACAAGGGGAAATAGGTGCAAGCTGAAGCATAGGAACTTCCACAAGAACATAAGAAATATCTTTCTCACTGTGAGGGTGACAAAAACACTCTGAAGACACTCAAAACCCTCCTGGTTGTGTTCCATGTGACCTAGTCTAGGTGACCATGCTCCGGCAGGGTTGTTGGACTAGATAATCTTTTGAGGTCTCTTCCAAGACCTAATGTTCTGTGTGACTCAGTGATTCTGTGTGCAATTACATCAAAAAGAGTTCATGTGACTGGAATTAGAAGAAAAATCTATTCTGCAAATCACAGCACCAATAAAAACCAATAAAGAAATAATGTATTTTTCCATTAAGTCCCCATGCAATTCTCATTGCCACCAAGTGGAAATACATACATGGAAAGCATAATCAGTCTTTTCTCCTGCTAGCGTAGGGACATGCACATTATTAAACAGGAAACAAGCCTTAAGCAACCCCCATCTTTCTACAGCTACAGCCATGTGAATGCTTAACACATCTTTTCACATTCTCTTTAAGCACAGAAAGTTCAATGCTTTTCCAGTAAAAAAAAAGATAATGAAGACATTTCCCTCTCTTTTTGTCTTTAAATTGTTCTCTAAAGTTTTGTTTCCTTCTATAATTGTCTATTTTAATGTAATTATATTTTGATGCATTTATAATTATGTACACTGTTTTTCACTAAAAAGTTTTACTTTAGGTTTACATTTTGTTATCACAGCTTTCCTACCCAGTCTATAGCCATAAATGAGCAAAAATAAAAGTTCTCAAAATAAAAATAAAATTGACACTCTGTGTGAAGTGTCTGCATGTGTGTATGTATGCACAAGTTTGTGGATGAGTGCTGAAGGGTTTTATTTGTGGTGTTACAGATTCAGGCTTCACAAAAAGGGTTTTAATATCTGAATAGCAGCAATAGCAATTCACAAATACTCTCTCTTTATAAATGTTTAGGGAAATATACACTATATTATCTTTATGTGACTATAAACAGTGACTCTTTGGGCATCTTGCTTGTATTTTGTAGTGGATCTTTACTGCAACTGACAAATCAGGAGGTGCTTAAATGTAACAAGAAAGAATTTTTAAAGCCTTTATAAGCAGAAATTTCACTTGCTTTTGTTAACCTATATTTAATTACAAAGCCTTTCTATTATCACATATTTTATAGTTGCTGTTGAAAGTACCCTATCCAAAATTATTATCCAGATGCAAAGAAAGGAATGAGAAATTTACAAAGGAATTGATTAAATTAAAACCTACGCATTTATAATATAAAACTAGAATAGTGACCACACTTCTTTTAAACTTAGATATTTTGCTATCTTTAAATGAAACATTATTAAACCCAGAAATGTATAAAATAGTGCCATTTAGCCTGAACAATCAGTGACTTATAAAGTATTATACATGGTACAACACTTCAAGTTTTCCATTGCTTTTTAAATACAACTCTGCACTGATTCCCAGTAGGGTATCAGGGTACTAAGATGAAATAAATAATCAAAGTAGCATGACAGAATTTGCCAAAGAGAGGAAATATTGCATTTAAAATCTATGCTATCCTGGATCTTGGCCAAAACATCAGCAAAATTCCACAACTCATTGTGTTGTGTAAGTGCATATTCAAAAACGCCTGCAGCCAGTCCCATTGATCTTTCCTGTCCTGACACCTGAGTGCAGTCTTTCATAGTAATAAAGGATGAGATTCTGGCAGACAAAGATGCATCTATATGAAATTTCTTTTGCCATATTCTCTGCTTCCTAAAATAGCTAATGAGGTACGGTCAATATGAAGCTAAAAATAAAATCTCCCTGCTTCCATAAGATGTATTGGGAGTTTTATTTTTACCTTTTGATATTCAAACTGTGCCAATTAAACTCACTGACAAGAAATGACATCACAGAGTTTGCATCTTGTACCACTTGAAAAGCAAGAATGCTAAGTGTATGCTTAGTTTAGCATGTCAAAACACATGAAACAAAAGACAGCGATGGGTGAGTGTATCAAGCTATGTTGTCTATTTTAACTTTCTTACCTCATTTACATAGACCCAGTGACTATCCTTTGATGCAAGGTTGGTTTCCACAGCCTACAAAAATAAAAAGAAATATAATAATAAAAATAAAGAAAACATGTGAAACATTCTTGGAAGAACTTACATTTTAAAAATACTATAAATATAATTTTAATTACTTTCATCAATGCTGGCATTGTTTCAGTATAGTTCTTTTCACTTCCTCCATTGCTGATTCATGAGAAAGTATCTTATTAGTGGTAGTCACATTTCTCTGGATATAGTATCTAAACCAAAGTACACAGTACCATGAAGATAGTCACTAGATGTACCACAACAGCAGATTGGAGCAGGGTGGTACATCAACATGATAACAGATCCCATGATGAACAACTCCACAGTGAACAGGCAGTTCTTGAGATTCAACTTCTGTATGTCTAATGCATCCTAGAAGGCTGGGTTTCATTTCAGTATGCCTCCCAAAATATACTGCCACTGTCTCATTAGAACTCAGTTTAACTGTTAGCTAACCAATCTAATGAAATACACCACTCTGAGACATGCAGGTAAATTTCATATGACTCATCCTCTCTTCATATTTACAAAGACCCAGGAGAAAGTTAGGATTTGTGTGGACACTTTTTCTGGCTTCCTGGTATTGACCTGGGCAATTGCTACATTTTAGAAAGAGACAGTCCATCTCATCAGACAGCATATTGATTCATGCACATGTAACCCTCAAGGTTCACTAAGATACTGAAACTGGGGAAGTTTGCTAGCACAAACAGCCCTACTACTACTATGAACCACAGAGTAAGGATTTGGCAACATACATAGAAGTTTCTAACTGCCCTCTTTGTTTGGAACAGATAAGTTCACTTCAAGACACTTTATAGTCTAATTAAGTAGTATGAAGCATTAAGAGATATGACATTAGAAATAATGATATTCCTACTGTCCTGCTTAACAAATTGTTAAACAGTTATTGTGGATTCATCTCACCTAATAAAACAGGACAGTCTCGGTGCACGTCTGTCAAATTTTGAAAGTCACTGTTTTCTACCACCTCATTCTTCTATGCTAATATGACCCTATTTATTGAGCAGAAATCTTATCACTGTGTTATACATGGTGTTACGAATAGCTAAAATAAACCTGTTTAAAAAAAAAAATACAGATGAGCAAAATACTTCCAAATATTATTTTTTGAATCTGAATAATTTCTTCATTCTGTTAATCCTGTGTGGCCTCAAATACAATTGCACTGGTATGGACAGTCTCTGTAGACTGCAGCACTGGACTGGGTAGAAACAGCACCAATCACTTTCCTCTACAGAACATATTACATAATAATCCTCTCAGGTATTTGGGGTCAGGTGGGATAGATCCTCTTCTCCCATGATACTGACTACAGACGACTGACTTAGAATAAAGACCCAAAACATATAAGGCAACAGTCAAAGATTATGATTATATCCATTCTTAATATAGGTAGAGTGTGTACTGTTACCTGATCATAGCCAATAAAAAAAAAAAAAAACCAAAACAAAACAAAAAAAAAAAAAAAAAAAAAAACACAAAAAAACCCCTACCAAAAATTTACTAAGTAGCCAACACCACAATTTTTTGCAAACAAAATCTTTAAATTGTTTCCCTAAGTGTGTTTTAAAACTTATCTGTGCAACCTACACAAAGGTAAGAGAAAATTGTGGACAAAACACATTATTCAATCTATTTATCTTGTCCACAAAGAAAAGAATTTCCTTTACATAGGCAAAAAAGCTCAAAAGTGTAACTATGAAGAAGTGGATAAGAGAGAAAGAGGACAGAGAAAAATCGTCACAGAAATGGCATAGTATCATAACCAGAAACATAAAGGGCATTATGGAAAATTAACTATCACTGGTGTCAAAGCAGATGAGAACCAAGAGTAACAACACTTCCAACAAGGTAATTGTCTCCTAAGCATGCAGTGAAAAATTGTTTCCCTTGGTAATTTTATCCCTTGCATTACTTTCAAGCTGGCAGGAAAATTAATCTGACCACCTAACTGAAGAATTGCATCTATTCGGAAAGCTAGCAGTAATAAAAATGAGGGCAGAAACTTGTAGGTTTTCTCCCTCTTCACCCCTCTAACACGTTTAGACAAAGCCAAAATAGCCAGGTGCTGTAACACAGAGAGAAAAAGGAAAGTGCTGCCAACATTAGCAAAGCAGAACTAAATAATGCTCAGGTGCAGAGTTACTGCATTGGCTACATTTTGTGATTTATCTGCAAGAGTGAGCAATTTGTATGAATAAATGCTAGGTCTGGGCAGCTGCAACACTCAGGGAATTTGAAATTAATTATTGGAACTCATTCTTCTGGGTTCATGTGTCTGGGCCAAAGCTTTTAATATAAGGTGCCTAAACTAAGAGTCCTCAGCATGCAAGATCATTCAGCATCTCCTACCAAAGCCAATACCTCTGCAGTCTAAAAGCCTGAAATGTGCATCACAGTAAGCAAGGGAGTTTAAATATCTAGACATTTAGATATGTTTACAGCATGAAGTGCTATTCAAAACCCACTCATGCTGAGAGGAAACAGAATCTTCTTGCATTTTGTGCTTCAGATTTTGCACCATATTTACAGACTTGCTACCCTAATGAATTTTAGAGACTGAAAGATAACATCTTGGAGGTTTCGGCCTTCTGATAGCAGTGGTGTATCAGATGTGAATTGCTGGAGTCAAGTGGTAGCTAAGCACTGTGAAGAGCAAGGTCCTGGAGACCTGTGATAGCATTAAAAGTTTGATTCAGAATAAGAAAGGAATGACACATTTGTAACTTAAGCAGTTTTGGATTTTCTTTCTGTATAAAGAGGGGAAAGTATCAGCACTTGTGAAATGATGGTCACCCATTTTTAATTAGTTGTTAATTTTTCAAGCTCTTCAAGATCTTGCCATTTGTATAAGCTTCTGCCTTCATCCATTACAAAAGAAAAATATAATCTATGAAACATCCTGAAGGATCTATTACAATCTATTTCATAAATATGAAATATGAATAGGAATCATAGAATCATAGAATGGTCTAGGTTGGAAGAGACCTCAAAGATCATCCAGTTCCAACCCCCCCGCCATAGGCAGGGACACTCCCACTAGATCAGGTCGCTCAAGACCTCATCCAACCTGGCCTTGAACACATCCAGGGAGGGAGCAGACACAACCTCCCTAGGCAACCTATTCTAGTGCCTCACCACCCACACTGTGAAGAACTTCTTCCTAACGTCCCGTTNCTCCCCAGCCCTCCTGTAGGCCCCCCTCAGATACTGGTAGGCTGGTATAAGGTCTCCTCGAAGCCTTTCTCTTCTCCAGGCTGAAAACTCCCAACTATCTCAGCCTGTCCTCATAGCAGAGCTGCTCCAGTCCTCTGATCATCTTTGTGGCCCTCCTCTGGATTCTCTCCAACAGTTCCATGTCCTTTCTATGCTGGGGGCTCCAGAACTGCACACAGTACTCCAGGTGGGGTCTGACGAGAGCAGAGTAAAGGGGAAGAATCACCTCCCTTGCCCTGCTGGTAATGCCTCTCTTAATGCAGCCCAGGACACGGTTGGCTGTCTGAGCCACATGTGCACACTGCAGGCTCATGCTGAGCTTCTCATCCACCCAGACCCCCAGGTCTTTTTCCTCAGATCTGCTCTCCAGCCACTCACCACCCAGCCTGTATTTGTTCTTGGGATTGCAGCAAGCACAAATATGTGTGATCACCATGGCTGAGGAAAACCCTTGCCATTTATTGGGCAGAAGTCATGTGCTAAAATATGTTATGAGATTCTTGTGGAAAAATTATTAATATAGGTGCAAAATAATGTAGTTCTTTATATATTCTATATTAGTTGATGCTTGGGAGTAATGCCTCATAATTTTTCCATCAAACAGAAAATGCTCTTCAGAGATAAACAGTAGACTGGAAATTGAAGAACATCCATCTTCTCTGTATTTTTATTTTGACTAGCAAATAGCTTCTGCAACTTTGGAAAAAAGATGAGGCCTTGAGACTGCATGACCCTGTTCCTCTCCAAATAAACTTCAAACACATTTTGAAATACATAGCCAAATGTTAAATTGCAAGACAAAATTAAGAGAATATTAATTAACTCAGTGGACCACTATTAATGACAGCATATAAATCATACTAGCAGAACTGTGCCAGTCTGGGAAGAGGGGGAAGAGAAGGACTGAAGATGGACAACTATTAATAATCTCTTAGTAGAGAGCATTCGCAATAGAAAAGACAAGCATTAAGATTTCCAGCATCTCATCCCAACCATGATAAAGAAAAGAATAAGATGCCTCATAAAAAATGGTTTAAAACATTTTCATGTTTATGGTTTTGTTTACTTTTAAATGTGTAACAAAATAGTTTACTGCCAATAAGCCATGACAACACTATTTTACTGGAATACAGTTGAAAACAAGTATTTACATTGCCTCTATGAATAAGTAACTCATTCCTTAGTTTATCTAATGGTAGTGGCAGGATTAAAACAACTTAAGAAAGTAAGCAATAAATATTGCTAAGGTCAGAAATAAAGCAATTACACAGAGAATAAAAAAAACCAAAACTAACACAAATATTTCTTTCTTGACCTTCCCAAAAAGGTCTCAAATAGAAATATTTCCAAGCATGTAGTAGCTGGCAAATATCAGAGAAGTCTCTTTCCCATGGTACCTGGCCACTTTTTGGGGTCAGCACCTTGATATGAACAAGAAAAATCAGGCTGTGCGGAACGGAATGTAGAAATGACTGGGTGGACACAACTTAGAGAGGTGCTGGTGGGTGCTCAAACAGAGATAGGTAGATTGTGTTCCAGTAACAGCATGATATACGGAAGAGTTTAGGCTTACATGCATCTGTGTTACAATTACAAATTTGTTTTCCTACTGTGCTCCCAGGGGCAGTAGAAATGTCTGGAAACCCCTATCAAACCCTGGGACCCTAGAAAGAAATGTCTTGCAGATGGCAAACACAGATGGTCCTGTTGTGTCTACATTTTTGGAAACAGGAGCCACCACCCTGAAATCTATGATATAAAAGAACTGCTTTACCTTAATAAAGGTGATGATGAAGAGCTTCATAACTGTCCAGAAAAAAA
>VWZI01017944.1:336669-346717 GCA_013396835.1 Psilopogon haemacephalus
GGCTAAACTAGGGAGTTCATGGTTACAAAATAATTGGAAAGAGTTCCTAAGAGATACAGAAAGGGAACAAACTCAGTGCTGTTGCCAACCAATGACTAATTATGGCTGGCAGCAGAGAACAGATACACCTGCAACAGGATGAGCATTCTGTGGAGACACTGGCAGATACACCTGACCATCTTGAGACCAAGCATTGTTACAAAGCTCCTCCTATGCAGCTGTCATACATCTTGCAACCCCGCTGCAGACCCCTGCCAGCCAGACTGCCAACGGCAAGCCTCCAGGATTCTTGCAGCAAAAAACCAAGCACAGAACAACTAGTGAGCTTCTTAACAAAAAGCCTGCAAGAGACTCAAGCTCTTTTTAGAGACAAAGACAGTTGGGGGTGAGGTTAAGAAACATTCAAGGTCAAATTTACTACTACAAAACTACAAGTAAATAAAGAAAGAGATACATCTTTATCACAGTCAAATATCACAAATCTTTCACTCTTTGGGGTCATTTGTCATCTTTGCCTTGATATTTCTAAAGCAAGTAGCACAATAATGACAGATAAATCTTTTTTTCTTCTACTTTAATCTTCCCCCCCCCCTTTATTCATAATGAAGATATAAATAAAGAGGGCCTTAATCTTGGCATTTTGCAAATCTTTCATAAGGAATCAGTCTTAGCCTTTGCAATTCATTAATTGTACACTTAAATATTTCCACTGAAGATGTTTCAAAAAGGAAACAGTTCCCAACTTTTATGATCCCAGGGAAATTTGTAGCCAGTGACTTTCTTACAAAAGCAGCTTTTTGTTGCTGCTGTTGTTGCCTTCATGTCTTGAAGAACTTACTCCACTGCTATTTCTTCTGCTCCCCACGAAACATAAGAAAAAACCATTCAGAACCATCTCTTATAGTAAAAGTCAATGGGGGAACAAATAGCTGCTGCCATTTTTATAGCATTTTGTGAGCTAAATAGCTCCAGCTCCTGACTTTCATTTCAGGAGATGGGATGAAGTATCATGGGATGAAGCCCTAGAGGGAAGAGGGGCTCAGGACAGCTGGACAGTATTCAAGGATCTCCTCCTCTGTGTCCAGGAGCAATGTATGCCAACAAAGAGAAAAGCAGGGAAGAATGCCAGGAGGCCTGCCTGGCTGAGCAAGGAGCTCCTGGACACGCTCTCACACAAAAAGAAACTCTACAAGGAGTGGAAGAAAGGACAGCTAGAATAGGGGGTATATAAGGAAGCTGCCCAAGCAGCCAGATATCCGATTAGGAAAGCCAAAGCACAGTTTGAATTGAATCTAGCCAGGGAGGTCAAAGGGAACACCAAGAATTTCTACAGGTATATTAATGGTAAAAAGAAGACCGAGGAAGGTGTGGGCCCTCCAGAAAGGAAACAGGTGAAATGGTCACAAGTGTCATAGACAAGGCTGAGGTTCTCAACGACTTCTTTACCTCAGTCTTCACTGAAAAGGCCTCCAGCCACACTCCTGGAGTTGTGGAAGATAATGGCAGGGACCAGGAGGAAGAGCTGCCCATCATAAGTGAAGATCAGGTTTGTGATCACCTGAAGAACCTGAAAGTATTCAAGCCCATGGGACCCGATGGGTTACATCCACGGGTACTGAGAGAACTGGCAGTGAGAGTAGGGAGAATAAGCCAGGGAGCTACAGGCCAGTCTCATCTCTGTGCCTGGTAAGATCATGGAGCAGATCCTCCTGGAAGCACTACTGAGACAGGAGAATAGTGGAGAGGTGATTGGGTACAATCAGCATGGCTTCACGAAGAGCATATCCTGCCTGACAAACCTGGTGTCCTTCTAAGCACAGGTCACAACATTAATAGATGAGAGGCGAGCAACTTATGTCATTTACCTGGATCTGAGCAAAACCTTTGACACTGTCCCACACCACATCCTGGTCTCCAAGCTGGTGAAACATGGGTTTGATGGGTGGTCCACCTGATGGATAAAGAACTGGCTTGATGGCTGCACACAGAGAGTGGCTGTCAATGGGTCCATGTCCAAGTGGAGGCCAGTGACAAGCGGAGTCCCTCAGAGATCAGTTCTCGGACTAGTCTTATTCAACATCTTTGTGGGTGACATGGACAAAGGCATTGAGTGCACCCTCAGCAAGTTTGCTGATAACACCAAGCTATGCAGTACAGCAGACATGCTGGAGGACAGAGATGGCATCCAGAGGGACCCGGACAGGCTGGAGAGGTGGGCACAAGCCAGCATCATGAGGTTCAAGAAGACCAAGTGCAAGGTCCTGCATCTTGGCACTGACTGGCTGGAGAGCAGCCCTGAGAAGAGCAACTTGGGAGTGCTGGTGGATGAGAAGCTCAACATGAGCCAGCAGTGTGCACTTGCAGCCCAGAAGGCCAACCAGATCTTGGGCTGCATCAAGAGAAGTGTGGCCAGCATGTTGAGGGAGGTGATTTTCCCCTTCTACTCTGCCCTGATGAGACCCCACCTGGAGTACTGCATCCAGTTCTGGAGCCCCTATTACAAGAGGGATGCGGACATGCTGGTCCAGAGAAGGGCCATGAGGATGATCAGAGATGGAGTACCTCTGCTACGAGGACAGACTGTAAGAGTTGGGGCTGTTCAGTTTGGAGAAGAGGAGGCTTTGAGGTGACCTTATTGTGGCCTTCCAGTATTTGAAGAGGGCCTACAAGAAAGCTGGGGAGGGACTTTTTAGGCTATCAGGTAGTGACAGGACAAGGGGGAATGGAGCAAAGCTGGAGGTAGGAAGATTCAGATTGGATGTGAGGAGGAAGTTCTTCACCATGAGAGGGGTGAGGCCCTGGAATGGGTTGCCCAGAGTGGGTGGCTGGGGCCACGTTCCTGGAGGTGTTTAAGGCAAGGCTGGATGAGCCTAACCTAGGGTAGGGTGTCCCTGCCCATAGCAAGGGGGTTGGATCTAGACAATCTTTGTGATCCCTTCCAACTCTGACTGATTCTATGATTCTAGATAAACTTACACTTTGTAAAATGGCTTCATCCTTGATTTAAATGTGCAGGAAAACATCTGAGGAATCAGAGAACTAGTTTAGATTCCATATAAAGATACACCAATCAAGTTTCCAGTGCTATGCATCTAACAGTAATTAATTAATATAGTATCAAAATGCACTTGTTTATTTGAGAACCTGCGTTTACATCTTTAATGCAAATAAGTTTAGACAGCAGATATGAAAAAGTTCTGGTAGAGCAGATGGGTAATAGAAATTAATGAAAAAAAATCTCCATAGTAGTTACCAAGATTCTTGCACTTCTTAGAAGTGCACTTATTAGAACTTTTCTTTCCATTGACTTTTTAAAACAAATAACTCTTTGTCCAGTATCTCCAGAGAAGATACTGTTTAATAGATAAAAAAATAAATAAATAAGCATTGCTAGCATTAAAACAAACTATTTATAGAAACAGTTTTTAAAAATTCTCCCTAAATGAGATTATTTTAGGGAATACCCTAAAATAATATTGGGTAGAAAAGAAAGTTCATATTTCTCTAAATGGTAAAATGGAAATGTGAAGAGGTTTCATGACGTACTTCTGCAGATCAGAAAATTCACAGAACCTGTCCCTTTCTTACGAAACTTCACTGTCCATGAACAACTTGCAGATTTTGCCAGAATTTCTATACTCTTCATTTTTCTGAACATCTTCCTAGAATTGTGCATGTATGCACTTAAAAAAATTTAGCAGGCTCACCGAGTGCCTATGTTTCAGTGATTACCACGTCAACATCAATGATACAGTTAATTTCCCTACACTTACAACAGAAGCTGTCAGTTCTGAATCTGGATACATATTACCTGCATAATAATGATTAATGAACCATGAGCATACTGTGCTTTGAACATCCACATTTCTTGATCATTTGCTCTGCATATTACTTCATCCTTGGTCTACTCTTTATAAGCATATTACTAAAAACCTCACTCAATGAGGATGTTTCTCCAAGGGAGAAAAAAAAAACAAAAACCACAACACAATCCACAACTGAGTACTACTTTCTCTACTAGTTGCTAAAAAGTCATTTCACAGAACCAGGAATAAATATGACCTAAACCTTCATCACCTTTCAGCACACACCTCCACAGTGGACAAATGCTATCCAGAAGGTGTATATGACATCTTGCACAATATGTTTTAATAATAACCCAAAAGGAAATATACCATTAGCAAATTCGAAACCTTGTATTGTACTGCACTAGTGTTGCCAGTTACTAAGGTCAAAAATTATCATATATATATGTATATACGGAAGAAAACCTAAGTAAAAAATTAAAGTGAACCAAAATAATTATTGAAGATTAAGAAAATTAGAAGGAAAAAAGGGAGAAGAGGACCCATACACTGGGAATTCTCCTGTCTACACAGCTGTCATGTTCATGAGTAATTACTATGATATATGTGACACTGCCTATTGTTTTAGCTTTAATCATTTCAATGTAATGCCTTGCAATTTCTATTTAATCTTATTCCATTTTATAGGTAATGGTTATTATAGTCAGTTTCTGTTGCCTTTCTGTTTAATGCATGGCATGAAGTACTGTATATGGAACTCTTCCAAAAGCATTCAGTAAGAATTTCCTTTTCAAAGCTCAAATGTCACATACTATTTATAAACATGGTAACTGTTGACCATTTAACTATGTGGCACAGTGGTGACACCAAATAATTGCCCAGCTGTCAGAAAGCAACATTTCTGTAAAGACATAAATCTAATGTTAACTAGAGAACACAACATCTAATAAATCCCGTATTTAAAATTTTACCAAAGCCACATGCTGAAATGACTTTGACGATACAACGAAATCTTTGAAAAAAATAAATACTTTTTCTCACTTAGACCAAATTTGTTTTTGAAGATAACAGGCTTGCACATCTATAACCTATTAAAACATCTCAGATTTTTAGAGGCAGTTTTCATAGAATCATAGAATCATTTAGGATGGTGTGGTAGAGCAGGGCACTGCTCCACCGGAGGTTTAAATGAGGTGTGAACTGTGGTGGGGCCGGACGCTGCCCCACCGGAGGTTTGAATGGGGTGTGAACTTTGGCAGAGCACACTCCAGTCCACTGCCCCACCTCTGTCACCGGAGGCTTAGTACAATAGGTGTGAAGTGCCTTGTCCCACCCTCCATGGGCTTGAACAGGGAGGCAACAAATCACCTCAGTATATATACATGGCAGCTCGACAGATTGGAGCAAGACTTGCTCGGACCTTCACTGGGACTTGCACGGACCTGCACTGGGACCTGAACACGGACCTGGAGACACGAACCTCGCACGGACTTTGAGACAGTCTCCCATCTGTAAGTAGGGCAAAGCTGTTTCATGCCCAAACCTTTCCATTTTTCCTGATTTTTCCTGAATTATAAGCAAAGGCATCATTGTGAAGACTTTTCCCGACCGAATTAGAACCCAAACTTAAACTAATCTACACACGGATTGTGGGTGGGGCTTTTGGAAATTATAAAACTACATAACTTATAATTTCAGCCTCTTCAATTGCCCACAATCAATACAGATGGAAAAGACCTTTAAGATCAAGTCCAACCATAACCCAATTACCATGACCACCAAACCATGTCCTGAACTGCCACATCTACAGCCAGTGCTTCAGTGCTCTGTCACTCTCACAGTGAAAAAGTTTTGTCTTATGCTTGCATGGAACCTCCTGTGCTCCATATTGCACTAGTTTCCCTTGTCCTGCCATTGGACATCACTGAGAAGAGCCTGGCTCCATCCTCTTGACACTCACCTTACCCATATTTATAAAAATGAATGAGGTCACCCCCTCATCTCTTTCAAGCTAAAGAGACCCAGCTCCCTCAGCATTTCCTCATCAGTGACACGTTCCACTCCCTTCAGCATCTTTATGGCTCTGCACCGCACTCTTTCAAGGCATTCCCTAAGGTCATTCTTGAACTGAGGAGCCCAGAACTGGACACTACATTCCAAATGTGGCCTCACAAAGTTGGAGTAAATAGGAGGAGAACCTCTCTGGACTGGCTAGCCACACCCCTTCTAATACACCCCAGGATGCCATTGACCACCTTGGCTGTAAGGGCATATTGCTGGTTCATGATCATACTGTTGTCCACCTGGATTCCCACGTCTCTTTCCTCTGTGCTGCTCTCCAACAGGTCAGTCCCCAACATATACTGGTTCATGGGGTTGTTCTCTGCACTTGTCCTTGTATTTCACTAAATTTCACCCTGCTCAACTGTCCAGGTTATCCAGGTTGACAGCATGAGAGCTCCCAGAATTACATATCAGAAACTCTGAATTGAAAGAATCAGCTATGAGGTGAAGGAACCACTTTGATTTTCATGAATTTATGGTTTTAATATTGATTCTTTGCCTCTGGTACAAAGCTGTCTGCCAAACAATGAGGCTGCTGTATTACATAGGTTATGGATTTTTAAATGTTTTGAACTTGGAAAGGTATATCTACATCAAAGTTTACCAGTTTTCCATCTTTTAATCTGGTCACACTCATGCAATCTCTTAAATTCCTTTAAAATCCTATCTGGTTTTAATGGAAAGAAGATGACACTAGTTTTACCTCAGCCTCAGAAATAATTGCTTTCAGGCCTCAAATATAATAATTTTCAAACTAGTCCTTTCCTGCCTGCAGCATGTCTATTTTAAATTGCAAAATAAGTACATAAATAAAGTAAAATCCTTACGGGTCTGAGAACATTCTTGTCAGTCAGTGCATTTTACATGCACAAACAGTGCCACAGGCTGTATGAGCACTAGACTCCACCTTAAAGATCATCTTACCTATATCAAACCAGAAAGCAATTCCTGGTCATCTTTGCCAAAATGAGAGAATATTTGTTTTTCATTACATCCTATGAGGATACTTGGCTTTTGTGTACTTGCCAAGTGATAACTCTTTCAGGCTGCTTTAGGATGAAAGAAACCCCTTGGGAGCAGTAATGGTAGTAATAGAAGGGCATGTCTCCCTTTTTATGTCCACAATCTTAAGGACCATATGCAAAGCCTTACAAGCTAAACAACTCTAAGCAAAGGCAGCAGTCATCTAGCACAGTGTCCTATGCAGTACACTCCAATGAGATTCAGCCACAAACAAGTTTACTTTGTGTTCACAGATTTTTCTCCCAAGCGAGTGTTGAAATATTTAGCGTTTGGGTTAAAACCCACAATGTTTTGCACCTGTACTTTCTCAAAGCTTGCAGACATGGACTAGAGCCCCTGTGGTTATTTCATTACTGCCAGTCTTTAGCAGTTACAGCTTTGGCAGCAAGAATAGTATTAAAAATATATATTATAGTAATGGGGCATGAGCAGATTTGACTGGAAAATATGTTTATTTTTCCTCAATGCTTGCATGCAGTTATACAGAAGAGTATGGCAAAGTCATTAATTTAAAAGTAAGTATTTCATTTCTTGGAAGCAATTTTCACTTCATCAAACACAAGCTCACAGAGTGTTTGTGAAGTTACAGATAAATGGATTTTTGAGAATTAACCTTTCTGCATTGTCTGGAGAAATAACCCATCTTCTGACTCCAAGGAAACCAGCATTCATTACAGATTATGCCTTGATAATGTTATTGAAATTAAATAATTTTTAGCATTTAAACTACTGTAAGTTACTATTATGGAGGGTAATTAATGATGCAATATAGTATTTGTTTCAAAAATTAATATTGTTTATCAATTTTGATATTCAGAACTCTTGCTACCCACCTGGTAATTTTTAATAATAATAAGGTTCTTCACAATGGTCATGAAAACATTATATAAAGGAATAACAGAATCTAGAACACTCAAGGAATAACTAGAAATTATATAAACATTAAACTTAATTGAACTGGCAGAGAGGTTCTTGTGGTCAATTATACTGCTTGCCCAAGAGATGGACTCAGGAATGTCCTTTCTGCTAAGGCAGAAGGGATTCAGAAGGCACTTGCATTTATTTAGAGAGTTTTGCTAAAGAGGCTTTGAGTTTTTGCTCACAAAATATTGTCTTCTGACTCGTGGGCTAACTACGGTTTCCAGACAGCACCCAAACACTTCCAGGGAGTTCTGTCGGTGTCTTGTCAGCTGTTGAGGTTTCTGATCTTCCCAGGCTCTGATTGGGAGTGCTGTGAGAAAGCAGACAATCTCTGATCTGGTCCTGGTTCCTTCCGGATGATATGTGTCCCTTCCAGGGCTCCTTGTCTTGGCAGAAGACTTGCAAGTGTAGGATGTTTTGTAGATGTGCAACACAAAGCCCTTTCCAGGCAGACAAACTCTAAGCATGAGGGTTTGTTACTATGTAGCAGAACAAGTTATACCTTAGCAGAGCATAATGCTGTAGAGTGTGGCAGGATACAAAGCAGAAGGCAAAGGCAGAATCACTGCCAGAAGCATAGAGCATATTAGGCAAAAGCAACAGCAGCAGCAGCAGGCAGATTGTGTTACCTGCTCATCTCTTTTATCAATCTAGCCCAAGTCTAATGGGCCTTTGGACACAAATTAGCCAATCAGAATGGTACTTTACCAAGCTTAATCATACTAGGTGAAGTCAGGGCTTGCTTTATCCTTTAGGGTGGAACACAAACAACTGTATAAACATGTGCATGTATCCTGTAAACAAGATTGGACAGACATGGAGGCACCAGGCACTTTTGTCTTCCTTTCCTGCAGTTGCTTCCCCCAACAACAGAAGAAGGGAGAACAGAAAAAGATCCCTGAACAAGCCAGAACATGTTCAGGCCTATTTTGGCCTGTTTAGGCCTTCCACGACACTTTATTTTATTTTTTTCTGGTAGAATTTAGACAAAACAGAGATTTGTGTTAGAATTTCCATCTATGTGAACTTCCATAGAAGTCCAGACTAATAAAAAAAGGTCAATACAGTTTTAATTCTAAAAACTGAGCCTTTTTCCTCCACTCTGCCCTGCTGAAGCCACATATAGAATACTGTTCCAGTTTTGGGCTCCTCAGTTTAAGAAGGACCTCAGGGAACTCTTTGAAAGGGAATGGAACATGTCCCTTATGAGGAAGTGCTGAGGGAGCTGGGTCTCTTTAGCTTGAAGCAGAGAAGACTGAGACATAACCTTGTTAATGTTTATAAATATGTGAAGAGTGAGTGCCAGGAGGACAGAGCCAGGCTCTTTGCAGTGATGTGCAATGATAGGATAAGGCGCAATTGGTGCAAGCTGGAGCATAGGAGGTTCCATGCAAGCTTAAGGCAAAACTTTTTTACTGTGAAGGTGAAAGAGCACTGGAGCACAGGCTGCTCAGAGAGATTGTGGAGTTTCCATTTCTGGAGACATTCAAAACCTGCCTGTATACATTCCTGTGTTACATGGTCTAGGTGATCCTGCTCTAGCAGCCTCCACCTCACTGACAAAAAAAAACCCCCGAAACCTAAACTATACGAATAATCTTTATAGGGAAACATGAGTCTATATTTTAACTCTCATGAACAGCTGAGGGGGAGAAAAACCAATAATCCCCAAATATTATGGGATGAACACAGTGATGAACACAGTTTTTAATTTAACAATTGTGTTTGTGCCAAAATAGGACTAGAAAACAAAAAATGTTTCAATGTATATGCCATTGAAATACATTCAGTTTTCAGCAAAATATGTGAAAGAATCCAACAAAGGTTAATTCCTTCTGAAGATACAGCAAAAACAACACTTTGTGTAACAATGCCACAAATAGTGCTGAACAGGGAATTTGGTTTAAAATTTGTCCTCATTGAGGGAAAATCTATGGGAGGTGGAAATAGTAACCAAGTCTATTAGATGATGATAGCTCTGTTCATAAAGTATGATCACACTTCCCAGTTTACAGAATCTACTTAGGCACACTGAACGACTGAGTAAGCAAACACCATGTATCTGAGTGCATATTGTACATGTCTTCAGCTATGGCTGATGAGCAGTTCAATCAGGGAGGAAAAAAAATATCAAGGGAAAATTTTCAAAAGACATTGTCTAGGAAAGTCAATAAGCAAAATGAGAAGTCTGTGAGACACTATTAAATGTAATGATAAAGGTGGGGGGGCCGGGG
>VWZI01017944.1:347186-463995 GCA_013396835.1 Psilopogon haemacephalus
GGCGTCGGAGAGAGGGGGGGGAAAGTAGCCGCAAATAGATGAATGAAAAGAGAAATTCAGGACTGGAAACTCACACTGTCCCAGGAACTGTTAAATTGCCTGAGGGGCAAATTGGCTGGCCTGACATCAGCGAGCATAGAAGGAAAAGGTCGCCAGGCTAGGACAAGAAACATAGACTTGAGGCAAAAAAGAATAAAGAAAGAAAGAAAAATTCTCCACTTAGGCCATATATCACTGCTGGGTAAAGTAATATTTATACATAGATGAGATAGATGTACAGTGCACATTAAAGCAGGATGCAGCTAATGAAGCAGAACAGACAGAAAAAAGACTTTTGGTAAAAAGAAACACTCAGTACACGCAACCACTGAAAAGTATCCTCATTAAAAGGTATTTTTCTTAGGTGATTCTTTCAGTTAAGACTTTCAGTGCTGGTCTTGAGGGACAAAGTTGAAAACTACTGGAAGGAAATTAAATATTAAAGAGCATACAGCGCTGATAGTCTCTAAAACTACTTTTAATTTGTGAGACTATAAATATATGATAATGAGGATATACTAACAGCCACTTCCAAACAGAGCAGTGCAGGGTGTAAAAACAGCAATATGAAGAATACAAAATGATGACACTATATTCAGAAATGAAATTACACTAATATCAAGATAACAGACAGCAAAGAAATAAACAGGGACATCATGGTAAAACAGGCTGAATTTCTCTAATGTTGGGAAGGCATAATAAAGGAAAGAAAGAATTCCTGAAATAGTGGCCCTACAGTCAAAGTTTGATATACAAGAAAAACATTAATCTATTAAAAAAAGCTCTGAAGGGATGGTGTGCTTGTAATAAATTTTATAATCTTAATGCCAGAGGTGAAATAATAAATTAGACATTGATCTTGTTGGATGGGGCAATCATGAGTTGCATGAAACCAAGTACAGACAAGGTTCCTAGCTTCATAATAAAGGATCTTAAACAAATTCAAATTTTCTCTGACATCCTCAGGTTCTGAGTTTTTCAGTTATCCTATTTTCTCAGCAGCTACTTCTGAACTTGAGAGCTTTAGCTGATTATTAAATATTATCAGCAATGATCCTGGCAAATACTATTAAGGGAATTAACTATGATAGAAAACTAGAAGTATGAGAAATACAGAGGTATTTAGAAAGCTGATGACTTCTGAAACCAGATAACATTATGATGAAATTAACTACTATGAAAATAACATTATGCAATCAGAGAACACCAGGGAAAAATTGTTATGATTTGAAACATCATCAGATTGAAATCTACCAGAGGCTTCTAGGAGGGTTATTGTCTGTGATCTAGTAATTTGTGCACCCATGAACAATTAGACCCAAACATATTTTAGCTGAAATGTTGTCAGTAGACTGAAGAAGTATGAATACCAATAGAGACTCCTGTAATCACTATCTCACTAGCAGGTTCAGATAGTTTAGTAGCATAATCATAAGACAATGTGCCTGATGTATTTCAAGTAGTACTCTCAGTATTTCAAGAGGATAAAATATACATCGTAAGTGCTGACCTCACAAAGACATTTGGCTACAAGTAGGTACAGGTACATTTTGGCTGAGAATACAAAGATATGTAAGTATTATGGTGAGATTCTGAACTATTCTCACAATGGTAGTGGCAGGCCAAAATACACACTGTTGAATTTCAAGAGAGTGCATGACCGGTTTATGGAAGTGATTACGGAAGACATATTTGTGTATTATGGCATCCTCTGTTCTCTGGAGAGAGAAGCAAGTAATCCATGAGTTCACTTTTCATCTTATACCCCTGAGACTTTACAGAAACCCAGCAGCAGCCTCCTGGGTTTTATGAGAAATACATTAAAATATGTACTTTATACACTATAGACTGTAGCAGAGCTGTAAAAGTTAATATTGGATTCCTGTTTCTATTAAGAACTCAGGCATTCAAGGGTTAATATCTCAGATATTCCAAATTGTGCCTCCTGAAACTTGCCAAGCAGCTTGTCAGCTTCAATGCCATTTGTTTTCCAAACCCAAATTGTTTTTTAAAGATTAAGGTGTTCTAATTTTTTAAAGCAATAAATACAAAAGCAGTAATCCTTTACCACTGTGATAAGGATTGCCTACCATATTCTTTATTATTTACTAAAACGTGGCTGCCAGAGAAAGTGAACTGATTTTTCTAAGTCTATTTATGTAGCTGAATTGCTATATTCTCGTTCAGGGACTGAAAAATGAAGACTGATTAACTCAGCTCAAAGAACTTAGCTAAAAAAAGAATAAGATGGTTTTCCATGGAAACCATAAGACCCAAGAATTATTAATGTAATATGGGATGAATATTAGTTCTATTCAAGTCAAAGGGGACAAGATGTCATTCTTTGCAGTTTTGTGTCTCAAATCCTCAAAAATTGATAGATTTTAAAGCTTATATTTAAAAAAAAACCAAGACCCTGGTAGTCTGTGTGACAGTAAAGTAACCCAGTTAGCTCTTACCTAGACTATCTATTACAATGATATACACACCAAACATAAATGAAGAAACCTTAGACTCCGCTTTCTTGGTAAATGTAGGTATTATAGAGTTCTGGTCTTCTATTTGTGGTGTTTAAATTAGGCTGACACCAGTCCCAAACTGGTGAGCCCCAGATGATATAAAAAAGAATTTTCAACAGAATGGAGATGAAAAAAACCCAACAAACCCATATATATATATATATCACTATTAGACCTTATTTGCAGTTGGAAATGAGGTCAGAGTAATCAAGTACATGATAAATATCATATATAACACATATCAGAACAGAAAGCTCAAGCCACTTATCCTTGTTCAGGGACACTAACAGTAATCCTTCCTTTAAAACTTTGGAATCTTCCTTGAAATCAGAAGGGTTCATCACAACAAAAGATGTGCTGAATCTGCTCTTTCTGTTCCAGAAGAGGGAAAAGTCAACATATATTTGTAAATTTTCTGCCAGTGTCTCGTTGGCCATCAGAGCGCATCCTTATCTGTGTCCTATTTGGTAGGACACCTGAAGATTAGTTTAAAGATGTATATTCCTGGCTATGCACATAAATCTATGCTTTTAATGGGTTCATCCAATACAGCATTCAAATGGAAAACAAAACATTAAGTTAAAAGTATATCACTGCAAGTTCGTACTTGCAAATTACATTCTATTGTGTTCTGCCTGCAGCTACTCTTAAGACTGTGATTTGATTGGTTTGATTGTATTCGGTTAAATGCCAGAACGTGGCAGAAGAATTTTTTCTTAATTAATCTGAGGCTTATAACCAGAACTGTCCAGACACTACCCAGAATCACCCTACCCTTCCCAGGGTAGATATATCCACGTGTTTATGTGCACATTTGTGTGGATATATTCCCACACATGCATCCACTCATACAGATGTCTAGAGACAGGCACATGAAATAAACCGAAAAAGAAAAAAACAGAAAAAGAAAATCAGGCCAGAAATAACATCCAAACCACCCAGCTCCAAGTGTAAAGGGTATTCTAGACAAAGTTTTCTTCTCATGATACTGAATAAGGACTCAAAAAAAATTGTTCCTGGATTTGTCATAAAATTCTTAGGAAAATATGAATGAAGTTTTTCAAGTTTGATGTACAGGAATAACTAACTTTTCATTTAGATAGATATACACATACTACATGCATAAAATGTTATAAATCTGAAACTGACAGATAGGCAAACCACTCTTTGGCAAACCTGTGGGACGTGCATCAACTGGAACAACAGCACTGCAGCAGTGCTAACAAGTAAAAATTGTTGGCATATGTGTTGGCCATTGAATTTCATGTTTGACCATATCTAAATAGGATTTATTGGTCAAATTCTACACTTACTTGTCAATCAGTATACAATGTATAAACATATAGAAAGACCACAGAGTTTGTTTCTCTTCTACCTATATGTCATGTGGCACTTTGGGACATGATTTAATGGCAATAGTCATGTTAGGTCAATGGTTGGACTAAATTTCAGAGTTTTTTTTCCAAAACAAAACAATTCTATGATTCCATGTATTTCCTCCCTTCTACAGCTTTATGAGCAAGAAAACAGAGGAGCGGAGTCCTATTGAAACAGTTTCAATATGTACATTTTTCTGTTATCATTTGATGCCTTCTGTTAGAAAGATTCTTTGCCCACACAGGGCAGCACTTCTGGGACACATGGCAAGAAGCCACTTGCCCCACTAGATTTAATATCACCTTGCCTTTATGAGCACATTTCACCACTTCAGTTATCTCTGTCAGATGAGATACCACACGGCTGAGCTCTGTGCAAATTGCTTCTCACAGCAGCCTACATTCCACACTCAAACATCATCTTTGCTAACCTCCCATTGTCCCTATTCCTTTTCATTAACTCTAGTCAGCAATTCTCTCTAAAACTCTGTCTTGCTTGTCTCTCTTACAGCTAGCTGACTTCTTTCTGCCTCTTTCAACAAGCACAAGACATTATTCAGTTATCTGTGCTGCACACCTGAAACAGAAAAACTGAGAAGACTCCTATGCTATTATTTTGTTTTCCCTTAGCTAGTCCATACTCCCTATTTCAGAGAAAGGTTTGTTTCCCAAGTAATTACAAGTACCACACTAGTTCTTATTTTGAAATTCTCATCAGCTGCTTCCTCTGTTCCAAAGCCAGAGACAGATGGAGTTGTTTGGCCTGACCTGTAGATAAAGGTCTGCAAATACAAAACTCTTTCTATACCATCTTGCCTCCTCTGGGCAGATCGAAGAGTCTACAGCAGCTGTACAAAAACCTGTAGTGGGTTGGGAACTTCCCCCACTCCAAACTGAAATTTACCACACTAGCTCAGACAGCTTGGAAGTAAAATAAAGATATATTTACAGAAAAACTATATTTACAAGCATACATACACAATATATTTACATGTATTTACAATTATATACAATTTATAAAATAATACAGAAATCCAAATTTCCCTCCCAGACAAGGAAAAGAAGCCTAGAAGGGGCCCAATGACACCCTCCCTCTCTCCCAGGCAGAAAACAACCAGCAAGGTTTACATGTTATCTGTTAGCCAAGGTTAGAAGAGATTAGAGAGAGAAGTGAAGAGGTCCAGAACCCAAAGTAAAGAGCCAAGAATTGTTTATATGTTGTTTTTTTAATACCTTTTACAAACCAATGAATAATATAGATGTTATAATTATTTTCTTTTTACAACCAATAATCTAATTTCTGTAATTATAATAGTCCAATGAGCCTTAAACTAGCAGAAAATCCTACACATTGGTATCCTGCTCTTTTTCAAGTGGGAGACAGAACCTGGTGTTTTGAGCCATGTGTCTCTTCTTTTTTTTCTGGGGGTTGTCTAAGTAAGGTATATTAGAATTAATAAGGTATAATAAAAAATACTTTAATTTCTAACCTAAGTTTTTTTTTTTTGTTTAACCTAGTTTATTATTCCAACACCTTTTCTCCTCATTCTTGAGCCTTCCTGCTCAAGTAGCTTTGCGTCTATACTTGTGATGGAGCAAATAACAGGATTCACTCACTCTCACCCTCTCTATTCTTCAGGGATGTGACATTGCATCACCTGAAAGTATGCCGTCAGAAACTAACAAAAGCCAAGAAAAAAATATTCCATCTGCCCATCTAATTATAAAATGGGGAGGACAATTTCTCTCGGCCTTCATAAACAGGAGTAAATAGTCACTGGAATTCTCGATTCTCATTTAGCATAACTACAGATATATAATATAGTCTTGTGTAAAAGCTATCCAAGTGTGAATACATACTCTTCCAAGTATCCTCTAACACAGGGTACAGCTGTCATTGAAGCCAAGTGCCATCTTAAAATTTCTTCTTGCTCAAACCCCCAAAACAATAAAACAATAACCTCTAAATACAATAACAATAGAAACTCAAACAAACACTGAAATCCATACACTTTTCTCATGGGGACTGATCTGTTGGAAGGCAGCAAAGGGGAAAATGATCTGGGGGTCCTAGTTGATGGGAGGCTGACCATGAGCCAGTAATGTGCACTTGTGGCCATCAGGGGCAATGCCATTCTGGTGTGTATTAGAAGGGCTGTGGCTAGTAGGTCAAGAAGGTTCTCCTGCCCCTCTACTCTGCCCTGAAGAAACCATATCTGGAGTACTGTGTTCAGTTCTGGGCCCCCCAATTCAAGAGGGACATAGAATTGCTTAAGAGTGTCCAGCACAGAGCCACAAAGATGATTAAGGGAATGGAACATCTCTCTTATGAGGAGACTGAGGGAGCTGGGGCTCTTTAGCTTGGAGAAGAGGAGACTGAGAGGTGACCTCATCAATGTTTATAAATATGTAAAGGCTGAGTGCCAGGAGGATGGAGCCAGGCTCTTCTTAGTGATGTCCAACAACAGGACAAGGGGCAATGGATGGACACTGAGGCATAGGAAGTTTCATGTAAACATGAGGGGGATTTTTTCCCTTTGAGGGTGACAGGACACTGGAACAGGCTGCCCAGGGGGCCTGTGGAGTCTCCCTCTTTGGAGATATTAGAAACCCACCTGGACGTGTTCCTGTGTGATCTGGTGTAGGTGATTCTGCTCTGACAGGAGGGTTGGGCTAGATGATCTTTCAAGGTCCCTTCCAGCCCCTGACATTCTATGATTTGAAATCCCACTACTACAACTCATGATGGTTTAACAGAAACAACAAAACCCAATTTTATTCACACAATTTAAACCCAACTAAGATATGATAGAGCTTCCCCGAGCTTCACAAGGGCCTCTACTTTTCTCTGTGATTACTGTTATTAATTTACCAAACTTGAGATTTTTTTCTAACTTTAATATCTGATAATTAATTGTTCAATCTACTGATTGCTTTTAAAGTCTTTCTCTTCCATTACATGTCTGTGCAGCCTGGGAAACCAATACATACAATTCCAAGCTTTATTTCTATCCTATTGCCAGGGAATGCTCAAAGCCTGTCTCAGATGAATAATTGTGGCAATAATTGAAATGACATGTCTTGTTCTTATCACTGTTTGTGCTACTGCAGAAAATGAGAAACCTTGGAAAAACAGATGTCAGAAACATCTATCTGATGCAAAAATCAAAGTTCCTTTAAAGTTTTAAGTAAGTGACAGCATCTCCAAAAACGTGTATAAATTTTCTGTACTATACTACTTAAATAAACAGGATTTAAAACGCATGACAAATCTGGCCCATACAAATCTCCCTTTGAATTTGTGTATGTAAATATTTGCAGAATTATCTTTTATCTGCCATCTTTAGTTACATGATTTTTATCATATGTGATATGGATCATATAGAAATGCTAATAAATCTTTACAACAAGCTTTTCTCATTGAGTAATCAAATGACAAGCAGAGTACAAGGAGATATTCAGAATGAGGCACCACCAATCCTTCCATCTGAAGGCATACAGTTGATACCATGAGTGTTTCCAGAGCAAGGCAAGCCCTGCCAGTTTTTCCCCAGCTGGCACCCTCTGACAGAGCTGATAACATATTGTTACCACCAAAATGCTTTCAGAAGACCTACCACAGAAATATGCCTTCCCTCTCCTTCCCAGCTAGGTCTATGACTCTCTAATTTTTTGGTGCCACACACCCCTCCAAGCTGAGGAGTCAGGTTCAGTATCAAGAGCTGTCTTTTGTGAAGGAAAGATCCATAACTAATTTTTTCACACTTATTTTTTTAAAGAGGTGAGATAATTAGGAAGAGAGCAGCAGGAATGCCCCTCCACACCACTGTTATGCATCATGTTAAGGTTTCAGAGCAAATGCTATAGGACTGTCCAATACAATTTAAACAACTCTTCCAAGCTGGCTAATTTGTTTGCATCTCCCTGCAGTTGCAATATCTTATACAGAGAGTCTCCAAACATGGAGTTTTCAGTTCACTCCTCAATGAGTAGTTTTACATCCCTCTGAAGAAACATCTTCACTGGAGGTGGGTTTCAGGGCCTTTTATGCTACTTAATTTGCTTTATTCAGTATAAGGGCAAAAGGATCCTGGATAGATGACTCCCTTCCGCTTTCTTGAGACATCAGTGCTTCGATCAGAAATATACTGAAATTAGTAGGACTCTTCAGTCATTTTAAATAAGCATTGGGCAAGGCTTAGAAGGAAGAATATGAAATGAACACTAGTTATCTGTTTTCATTAAAACATTTTCATTAGACCTTATAATTTTTTTTCCTCTGGGAGAAAACTATTGCGACAGCTTTAATGAACACCTTGGCAGGAGAAATAATTTACATGAGAGGACAAATTAATATCTAAACAATAAACTCTCCATGCTCTGGAGTCATTTCTTCACAACTGAGCCCAATATTCATAATGTTCTACTGCTGAGGGGATGACTTTGAATAATCACAAGTGACCTGAAGTAACAGCAATGTAACATTGAAAACTGCATTTCTGCCATTGTGTCACTGTCTCCCATAGGGAATAGAATTCATTGTTCCACACTGTAAAATATTGTTCATGTAGATAATAATTTTATTTTGTCTAACTTTAAAGTTCACATTCATAGGCTTTTTTGATTAATGAAATAGCTTTGACAGTCAGAAGCTTCTTCCCAATATTAGAGAGAAAGCGAGCGGGTGCCAATTTACAATTATTCAAACTCCTGTATCTCTGGCTGCTATTATTCCTTTGCCTGTGACCCAACCACTTAATGAAGTGAAATTAATTTACAGTAATAGAAAATTCTCAGAACTACATGAAAGCACAAGCCTTAATACTGGAGAACAAATGCCCTTTTCATGCAAGGCTGACCACAAGAATTGTAAAAAAAATTGAAAGGACTTTATACCTTTTTAAGTAGGCACAGTATTAGCCAAAGCAATATGCTACAGTAAATGTGATAAATCATTAAACACCTCTTTGAAATAGAAAGCACCAACACAATTTTATCCTCCTGTCACACAGCAGAATTTCCTCATCTGCATACAAATATATGACACACATATTTTGTAAAGGTAAGACCAAGATCTCATCATCCTTCAAATCCATACAAACACTTCATCATTATACCCATGACAAACTGTCAACAGAAAACTAGTAACAGGGAGGTTGACACTTATTTTGCTTAGTCATCCTTTGCAAATGTATGAATCAGCATGCATTAGATTTGAAATAAATATGGTTTCCTCTTAAAGGGCAAAATGCTTCTCATATTTCTCTCAAAATATATTGCTTACATACAAAATTCTATAAAAGGTTGGAATTGAAACTTAAATCCTTAACATTATTTCCTTTTATTTAGAAAAAAATACTAGTTTCCTAAAGGGAGGAGAAACAGAGAGGTAGAGATGAGCAAGGGTCACAAGAGCTGGGACTGTTTTTTCTTCAATATAAAGTTCTTTATTTGAAGGATTAAATATGTCTAACTATTTTCTAACTAATTCCAATATTTATTTTATCCTCCCTCACACATTCTGCATTTTCATATTGATTTGTAAGGCCTTTCTAGATCTCTTGGAGGAAAAGTACAGTTTCCAGTGGAGTGGTAACATAAACATTTTCATTATGCCTTGTTGCTGTAGAAGGGCAGAACTTACCACATGATATTCATACATTCACATACTCACACTGCACACATATGGTAGTGATCTATAAGTAACAAGTTGAGAATATCCTTTGATGTTTCTCATTACCTTCTCCCCAAAACCAAGTCAAGACAAACTGAAATTTCTTATACATTGTCACATGCAGTAGCTCTTCCTCTTTCTGTTTCATTTTTCCATTCTTCCAGACAGGGTTTGGGAAAAGAAGGTACAAGCAGAGGTTGTGGCAATACCTGGGCTTCAAGTCAAGCCTTTCCTGTTTTGCCCAGGTTATCTCCAACTGTGGTCAACCTATTGCTGTCTTGTCTTTACTACACAAATGTTGGAAACTAATTTGTTTTCCATTGCTCCTGAAAATCTACATAAATTGCTAACACTTGATGGATTTGTGGAATCCAGATTTACTTCCTGACAGAGGTCCTTATGAAATATCTGGGCTACTTCCCAGTACTTACTAGCAGATGTAACAGTTTTGAGCATTAAACATGATTTTTATATTTATCCTTACTTGCATACTTCTGCTAAGGCATGCACGCAATCTAAATCAATTAAACTATCTGTTTATTTTGCTACCGAAGTCTGTTCAATACACATGCAAATTACATAGGACAATCAATACAGCAGAAAGGCAACCGTTTTCCAATGTAAATCTGAGCCTTTTTCAGGTCCTTCAGAAACCTGACTCTGACAGACACAGTGAGATATGAAATGAAAAGTCTTTACAAAAAGATAAATGATGCATATCTAAGAACAGTTCAACAAACTCTCTTCCCTCCTGTATTCATTTGCTTGCTTAAATAAAATTGAAATCTCCTCTCTCTACTTGATACTGCAAATTCATTCTTTCAAAAACTGTTTTAAAAGTTAATACTTCATTTAGTTTCTCGTAGTGCATCTAAAGCTTCTGTACCTCAAATACAGCGTACACATTTTAATGCTGAACTGGCTGTGCTGGTTTGGCAATGTGCTCAAAGCAAACTTTCTTCAGGAATCCTAACAGACAAAAATAAAGAATCTTCATCTACCAAGGCACAGCAGCTCAGAAAATATATATAATGCAAAATATTTTGGTATTATGAATAAACAATGGAAGACAAATCAGAATCTTAAATGAGTTCAAACTAATTAATCTTGTAACAAATCTTAAAAAAAAAAAAAAAAAACAAAACAGGAAAAGCCAAAGTATTAATAGCCCTAAAAAAACACAAACAAACAAAACCCAAACCTCAAGAGTTGGTGTAGAAAGTTATATACCATGGATCCAGAGATACCCAGATACCAGGGAGAGATTCCTGATGTTCTATTCCTAGTCTTTCAAAAAGCCTTTGAGTTCCCCACAAAATTCTTGTAGACATATTGGCTGCTCATGGCTTGGATGAGCACACTGTCTCCTGGATAAAGCAGTGGCTAGACAGGAAGACCCAGAGACTGGTTGTCAATGGAGTTAAATCCAGTTGGCAGCTGGTCACTAGTGGTGTTCCTCAGGGATCTGTGTTGGGAACACTTCTTTTTAACATCTCTATTGATGATCTTGATTCAGGCACAGACTGTGTCATCAGTAAGTTTGAATGAGGTTAGAGAGACTCTTCAGAAGGACTTGCATAGGCTAGATGAGTGGGACAACATTAATGGGATGAGTTTCAACAAGGCCAAATACCAGGTCCTGTACTTGGGTCACAACAACTCCAAGCAACGCTACAGTTGTGTGGCCAGGGCAGTGTGGCTGGAGAGCTGCCTCGCAGAAAGGGATCTGGGGGCTGTAATAGACAGCCAGCTGGATATGAGCCAGCAGTGTGCCCAGGCGGCCAAGAAGGACAATGGCATCCTGGCTTGTATTACAAATGCTGTGGCCAGCAGGAGTAGGGACATGATTGTCCCCTTGTACTCAGCTTTGGCGAGGCCACACCTCGAGTATTGTGTTCAGTTTTGGGCACCACAATACAAAAGAGATGTGGAGGCACTGGAGCAGGTCCAGAAGAGGACAATGAAGATGGTCAAGGGCCTAGAGAATAACTGTTATGAGGAGCAACTGAGGGAGCTGGGACTGTGTAGTTTGAGTAAGAGAAGGCTGAGGGGAGAACTCATTGCTGTCTACAACTATGTGAAGGGACATTGTGGAGAGGCTGGAGCTGGTCTCTTCTCACAGGTAGCTGGAGACAGAAAAAGGGGGAATGGAGCCTGGGTAGATTTAGATTGGATATTAGGAAAAAAAATTTCACGGAGAGAGTGGTCAGGCACTGGAATGAGCTGCCCAGGGAAGTGGTTGAGTCACCCACCCTGGATATGTTTAAAGGCCATTTACATAGAGATATGGTTTAAGGTGAATCTTGTAGAGTAGGGTTATAGGTTGAACTTGGTGGTCCTGAGGGTCTTTTCTAACCTGGATGTTTCCAAGATTCTGTTCCCAAACTCATAGAATGGCAGGGACCTCAGGAGATCACCAAGTCCAACCAGTCTGCCAAAGCAGGACTAGCTAGAGTAGGCCATACTGGAACCTGTTTAGGCAGGTTTTTTAAGTGTCTGGAGAAGGAGACTCTGCAACCTTTCTGGGCAATAAAATAATTTCTCCATTACTGATCAAACAATAATTAGATACTTATTAATGTCTGTATTTGTAGTTTTTTGGTTTGGTAAGATTTAGAAAAATAAATCACTGGTATGAATTCTTCAAGTAATTCAAGTTAGTGACTAATCTAACTTAGTACTGTACAATGTTTGATCTTTTAATAGATATTTTATATGGATTTAGGAGAACAAACAGTGGATGGATTACAGAACGGTTAACTCCCTTTGCCCTATCGTTATGCAAATTCAGATAGGAATCGTGGAATAAGTTAGACAGCCTGCAATAACCAAATAAGCTCTACTACTTAATGGTAGTATTACATGTGAAATTCTAAACTATTGAAGTAAACGCAGAACAAAACACTAACCAGTGCAACCTTTACCATTAGCCTGTCCAGCATAAAGATGTTAATAGATTCAGATCAGTTGCAGCACACATGAAGCAGCATTTGCTAAGATATTTCTGTTTGCACTTAGAAGAAACAAGGGGTTTGCTCACCAGAACAATCCATGTGACACATGGACAACACATAAAGGCTGCAGTTTACAGGGAGAGAATTCAGTAGAACTACTACACTTTTGAGAAAAATATAAATTTGCACATTCAATTACTAATTGCAAATTGAAGCTCCATTGTGAAGAAAAATGGATTTACCTTCCACATATAGTGTGGCAGAATTAATCTTTCTCTTATAAAAAAGTTTAAAAATCAGAACTATAGACCAGTAAATTGAAATATTTTTATGTAGATGTTAGCCTATTAAAGCAAAGTATATTCTTACAAAAATAGGCAAGTGTCCTGAGATTAACACATGCTATTTTAGAACTCCACGTCTTTCCCAAAATTAAATTTTAACCTTAATTAAGTGATTCAGTATCACCTTAGGTCATAGAGATGCTGTATTTGTAAAATGTATTGTTTTAAAAGGCTCTGGGAGTATCAGGGCAAAACCCAGAAAAGTATGCAAGATGTATATTTTGGGGTACAAAGTTATCACTATAAATGTAAATACAGAAACTTTACATCAAACTCACTATTGAAAAAAATCTTTGGCTTTAGCAACTGAAGCAGTCTGAAAAACTGTGTATGTAAAAGTTAAAAACGTAATTCCTACTATGATTTGCCTTACAAATTCTCCATTAGTTGTTCCTCAGCATGATGTGATCTTCTGAACGTGAATTGATACATGCTAACATATAATCTGAACAAGCTGTACTCTGCCAACAGGAATGAGAGAATTTACTCATGGCAGCAAAAAAAATTAACCATTTGTATTCCCTTGCATACTTGGTAGCATATATCCATGGACAATTCACACTTGACTTACTACAGAGCTGATCCAAACCCCACATTCCCTCCAGCACTTACCAATGTTCATAAAAGAAAAATTATGTATCCCACAACTAATATGTACAGAATGGTAATGTCCAATGCCTAAAAGTGACAGGATGGGCAGGAAGTTTGGATACAGTACATAGTGGCAGAAGTCATTAGGATCACTAGCAGTTTAAGTTCAAAAAAAATCTGAGGGAGAGAAAAAAAAATATAATATTTTTCTGATAATATTTTTCTGTTTGCATGCGTTGTCTGGAAGTTTACAAATATTCTATTGACTCTTTGTTCAAGTAAGCACTTAGATGTTGCTTGGATTTGAAGAGGTCTATTTATGTTTATGCTTTGGAAAGGTTTTAATATTTATTTCCTGCATACTTACTCCTCTGACACTGATGCATTATTGCCATTGCAAGGCCACAGAAAACTTAGTGCTTGATTGCTCAGAACTCTAAAATTAATAGAGATATTAGCTGTTTACGTATGTTAATGTGTTTATGCACATACATATTTTCTTACTCTCTGAAAGCTTTGGTAGAGAGTAACACAGAATTTATACTGATCATTGTGCCTTCAAGAGAGAAAAATATGTCCTAAATTACATTCTAATATTTTTAAGTAATTTTTTTCAGTGTTCTCTAAAGATTCTTTGTTTCCTCTGTTATTTGATTATCCCTAAGTTTGGCTTTTACTCCATTATATCACTATGACAAATTACCAACCAAACACATACACATTGTAGGGTAATATTTAGAAGCCTGTGTTTGTTGCAGGAATGAACAGCAGCACTCTGGTGTTTCTATTTAACAGTGTTGTATATGAAGTGCACTATTACTTTCTGTTAGTTGGTGTGGCAAGAGAAAACTTTCTTCTTCTTTCTCTTTATAAGATGCAGAGAAAGATAAACAAAACCAAACCTCAAGGTGAAAAGCTGTTTCTACAGCAAAGACTTTTTCCTCATTTAGAGAGAGAAGAAAAAAGTTGCTAAGTTCTGAGGGATATAACAGTATGTCACTCACATTGTCAAAGAGGGGGAGGCGGGAAAAACCCTTGAGTTTGGCATGAGAAAATCAAAACTCAGTATTACCCCATAAACAATAGAATGTGAGCATTTATGAATTTACTAAAGTGTAAAGTGGTTCTTTGTTGTATAACATTAAGATTTTATAATAAAATGTGAATCTTTGCTCTTAAAATCTTTCCATGTATCATTAACAAAGAAATCCTGTGGCAGGAGTTTTGTCAGAAAATCCTTCTAAGAAATTAATGCCTCACAGAATACAATTTTCATTTGGATAAAAAAAGGAAGAACAAGTACATTATATTAATATACTTTATGTCTTCAATATTTTGACAAAATGTGACTTCATATCGCTTATGAAAATAGGCTTAGTAAAGCAGCATGATAACATTTCTGTACTGTATGGACACTTCCTCACATTCAACTCAGAATTAAATTCGGTTTAGGTCAATATTAAACATTCATCACACAGCTGATAATTATGAGATCTTGGCTGGCTGAAATTGTATAAAGTCAATTTCTGAAGATACATGGCTACATTTTAACACATTTGTAAGTCATACACAAAGAAAAGCCAAGTAGTGTTTGGGTATGAAATCTTCTTGACAGGACTAGATGGGAACTCTGAATTATCTCTTTTATAGAATGTCCTGGACATCCCAGATTCCTTACTTCTCTCTCTCCTCCCCCTTCCCGATCCCACCGCCCCGCCGCTCCCCCCCCATATTATGGGTTTTGGATAGGAGGAGAAGAATGCTACCCCCCCACCCACTGCTTGTAAGGGGAGAGAGCAGGGTGTCCTTTTGACACGTTTTGAGGCTCATGCCTCCAGCCCGCACAGAGATTTGAGCTTCTATTGGCTGAGATTTCACCCCTACTCTGTATTGGCAAATAAAGATCTTGTCCGAAAAGGCATAAATAGGCAAGGGAAAAGGAGCGAGTGCTTATGTCAAATCTACCTTTCTTAGTCATTGTATGCACAGAGGGGTGATAGAGGACTCAGAGCGAATGTGCTGCTCTTGGAAACAGAAGCTGACAGTATCTCTCGCAGCTATTCTGATGGCAGTAGAAGCAATAAAGCGTAGTTCTCCAAAAGTCTTTACATTATGGCTCATTTCTGTTCTACCACTTTTAATGGCAGGACCTCTGGCTCTGCACCCCAGACCCTAGATTACAGTCTAATTTGTTTACAGTTTAATTTGTTATTCTATTCCTTTTTCCTGTATCTTATATAAGCAGCAGATTGTCCAGTTAGCTCTCTTCTCTCTGCTCTGAGTGTGCAGCTGCTGCTAACGCTTTAGTCTGCATGGGAGTGAGGCCTGGCTGGCAAGCTATTTCTTGCTGTATAGCTGAGGCCTACTCTGAGTCTATCTTGGCGGGCTGACAGTGAGGCCTAACATGGGCCAAGTGGCCTGAGTTGGGGGGGGCACAGGGGAGAGGCTTGGCTGGTTGAGCCCTTGTTGAGGCCTAGCTAAGGCCTGGTTTGGGGCGCAGCTGAAGAGCTGGGCCAAGGCAGATTTCTCAACGTATATATATCCTTTGTGCCTTTATACATTTTGTACTTTAGTTTACTTTCGTAAATAGTTTTTCTATTTAACCTCCAATTCCGTGCAAGTGGTGGTGTTTTTACTCCTTTGGGGTACAATACCTTCCGTCCCAGCCCAACCCAGGATATGAAGATGCAATAAACCAAACCAAAACAACAAACATGAAAAAGCTGTCCATTTTGTGATTTCAGAATGCATACCTTTTCGTTACACAATATTTTAATACGTGTGAATCACACAATCGAAAAAAAAACCAACTGCGGTATGAGTCACACAATGGAAATGTCAGTGCGATTAATTTCTTGTGACCGTCTACACTATAAAAGCATACCGAAGAAATTTATTTGTGCCTGCTTGAACCACACCAGAACTGCTAGCTTTGTCTACGATCCAGGAAGGTTCTTAATTAACCATGAGTTAGTTATATCCCAGCCTTGTTTCTGAAAACGTGTCTCTGTTCATTTTCAGCTAATTATATGCTTAGGTACTATTACTGAACTAGAATTCATGTGTTCATTGAAATTCCTGATTTTATGTGTTTACATTTTAGTATAGCAGAGAATGAAAAAAAAAAAAACCAAACATATACAATCAGGAAACGTGAATTATAAACATTTTGAAACATAAATGGCTCATTTGATACTGACTTGAATTTAAAAGTATCATGACACAGAGGCCAGGGGTGTCTCTCCCACCTGAGTGTGGGGCTCCCAGCCCTACGTGGAGAGGGCAGGTGTCAGGTGAGCAAAGAGTCTGTGGGCACTGAGATGTGCTTGTCCCATGAACAATAGAGGAGAGTTTTAAATTCTTAATAGTAAACATTTGAGTTGCTTAATTAATAAAACAGGATGCCAGGGGTGGTTTAGATTGGACGTTAGGAAAAAAAATTCTCAACTAAAAGAGTGGCCTGTCACTGGAACAGGCTGCCCAGGAAGGTGATGGAGTCATCACCCCTTAAGAGTGTACAAAAACTGTGTGGACATGTCACTCCACAGCATTATTTAATGGCCAGGGTGAGGTTACGTTGATGGTTCAACTTGATATTAGAGTATTTTTCCAACTGGAAGAATTCTACGATTCTATGATTCCAATACTATATAATTCAAAGGTCCTATACTTGCAGATTAAAAAAAACAAAAACCCAAAACCCACACAGCTATAAAATAAATCCAACAGTTTTGAGGAAAATAAATAATATTCTTGTAAATAAGGCAAAAATATATGAATCACGATTAAGAAAAAAAATATATTAGTGTTATTAAAAAAAGAGAGAAACTTTCTAACATTAAAATTACACTAAAAGGGGCAGCATAAGTAGTATAAAGGAAACTGAAACTTTATTTTCTTTTTTGTCACTCAAGATCAATATGACTTTTCCTTCCACATTATAACCTTTCTGAAGTTTTCCTTTCCTTGATCTGCTTTGCAAAGGCAGGAGGACTTCAAAATAAATGCTTCAAAGTTCTATTTGGATAAGAGTGTTATTTTATTTTATCCTATTACACAACAAAGTGAATCATATACATAGGTAATGGTGTTATTAAGATTTAAAGTCTACCTTGTAATACAACACCATGGAAGCCTCAAAAGAAAAGATCATATTGTAGAACAGGATTAAAGATACTATATGGTAGTGCAATCTCTCTCACCATTAACAGGTTGCTTGCAGTATCTCTTTCTGCCAGTAAGAAAATAGGTATTTGAGGATTTCATAACCTGCATGCTACAACTTTGAGAATGTGAGCACCTTTGATCATGGATCACGATATATATCTAACACATGTTTTTTTCATGCAATGTGTCAAAAAATTTTAAAAAATAAAAAATGGCTGGAGGCAGTGCTTCAGTACAGTTCTGTCTTTTGCTTAGCTACAACTCATTAATAAATTAAAAACACTAAGTCCACCAAGCAGCTTACAAACAGACTTTGGAAAGTGAAATAAACTCCTTCCATTTCTTTCCTCATCTCTGTGCTGAGCTTAACCACATTATAATATTGCAGTATTGACTGCACTAGGAAAAGAGAGAGGTATTATAATAAATATATTTTACTCTGCTCTTCCCCATTTACTCTACTCTCCTCACACCCTACCTGGACTACTGTGTGCAGTTCTGAAGCCCCCACCACAAGAAGGACTGTTGGATAGAGTCCAGAGGAGGGCCACGGAGATGATCAGAGGGCTGGAGCACTTCTGCTATCAGGACAGGCTGAGAGAGTTGGGGCTTTTCAGCCTGGAGAAGAGAAGGCTTTGAGGAGACCTTATAGTAGCCTTCCAGTATCTGAAGGGGGCCTACAGGAGGGCTGGGGAGGGACTGTTCACAAGGTCTTGTAATGACAGGACAAGGGCGAATGGGTTTAAACTGTTAGAGCAGAGATTTAAACAGGATGTTAGGAGGAAGTTCTTTACAGTGAGGGTGGTGAGACACTGGACCGTGTTACCCTAGGGAGGTTGTGGCTGCTCCCTCCCTGCAGGTGTTCAAGGCCAGGATGGATGAGGCCTTGAGCAACCTGTTCTAGTGGAAGGTGTCCTTGCCTATAGCAGGGGGTTGGAACTGGATAATCTTTGAAGTCCCTTCCAACCTAAACCATTCTAAGATTCTATGATTTTATATATGTTCATTGTAGTGAACTGGAACAGTTTTTGGTGACACCCAAGAATCTTCTGTTGAAATTCTTTCAGTGAACTCAATGGATTTTTGGCACAATCTTTTAGCCTGAGAAAAACAAGTGGTTTGTTTGGTTGGTTGTTTTTTTTTCCATAGCTGAGAATTTCTGATAGAAGTGCAGAGCATGAATTTGCCAAGGCACAAGGAGAGATTCAGAAGGCTTAGTGACTTATATTTGATGCTGCAGCAAGCTGAGTATTTCAAGGCTTAATACAGTTTCATTAGATAGTGTAAGAAGAGCATTCAGAAAACACCATGTATTGAATTTCATTTATATCATTCCACTCTGGAAACTCTGGTAACTCTGGTGTGAGTGATAGTTGTAGCAGAACTTTAGAACTTAACATAAACTGCATAACCACAGCAGATCAAGAGGCTGAAAAGTAAAAATGTGTTAACTGAAGACATAAGAACTAGATGGCAAAGCTAAAGAGGAATGGTAAATCTTCCATAAAAATCTTGAACTAGATCAGGATTTCACCCCTGTACACTTGTTCTTTCTGCACTGGCATTCCATCCATTCACTTAAGTAAAAATTACTTTTAATTTTATTTTCCTTATGAAAAAGATCCTTCTAAATGCCTCCAAAGAACTAAGCAAAAATTCAGCTATTTTAAATGTCCTCTTCTTCATATTCTTTTTGTTGTTTATGAGCTTGTTTAGTTAGGGTCTCTTGCCAGATACAAATTTCCAGTGTTGGTATCTTATTAGGCTGTAAGAACATCAAGTAGGAAAAACAGATTGCAATATTAAAAAGTATTTTTTGGGGGACCTATATTTATAACTAGAAGGTGTAAGAATGTATTATAAGTGATCCTGAAGAAAGGAAATAATCAGTTTCACTACTATTGGCTCTGTGGTAAAAGTCAATGATTCTTCTAGAGAAAAGCTTACCAGAACTTTCTCCTTATTACTGCTATAGATCTTTACTCCTATACAACTCCTTAATGAATATATAATATAATGCACAATTTTTAAACTACATGTAAGATGTTCTCACCTGCTGAATCTCATAAAAAAAAAAAAAAACAAAACCCAAAACTATTAATAACTAATAGTAAGCAAATATTTGGTTTTGGCTGTTTCACCTTATATTCCACTAGCTCATGCTTTAATATCAGGGATAAAATTTCACTACTCAATAGTAGCCACAAAGATGACTAAGGGAGTGGCATATGTTGCTTATGAAGAAACGTTGAAGGATCTGGGTCTCTTTAGCTTGGAGGAGAGGAGACTCAGAGATGGCCTCATCCATGTTTGAAGTATGTGAAGAGCAAGAACCAGGAAGACAGTGCCAGGCTCTTTTCAGTGATGTCCAATGATAGGACAGGGACAATGGGTGCAAGCTGGAGCATAGGAAGTTCCATGCAAGCTTAAGGCAAAACTTTCTCACAGTGAGGATGACAGAGCACTGTAGCACAGGCTGCTCATGGAGGTTGTGGAGACTTCACTGGAGACAATCAAAATCTACCTGGATACATCTCTGTGTTACCTACTCTAGGTGGTCCTGCTGTAGCAAGGGGGGTGGACTGGATGATCTTTTGAGATCCCTCCCAACTTCTAACATTGTTGATTCTGTGTAATAGCACTGTATTTGTAACTGAGGACTTAAAGAACACCTGCACTACAAAAATTACTATATCTTCAAATGAGGCTTTAAACTGCTGTGAAATGTTTTCTTTCCCTAGAATTACTACACATACTGCCTCAAGCATGTAATAAACAAACCTGAACCTTTTAAATTGCAGACCTCTTAAAGACAAAATACTGCATACTTTCTACCTAGAAACAAAAATTCTTGTTCACCATTGGCAGAGAGAATGATTCTGTGGTTTCTATTAACATATATAGTATTAAGATTAATATTTCATAATTTTGTGGCATCTGAAATGTGGAGCAAAATCACTAACAAAGCTTCATGACTACAGATGAAGCTATGACTTGTAAATATATATTTTTAAAATAAATATTTACTTTGATATTTTCCTTCAGGTCATGATTCCTAACATCGTTCCTACAACAGAGAAAACAAACATAACATTGGAGGTTTTACTCTCCTGACCACTCTCAGATCAGGCAGAGCTATCTACATTTCATATCTCTGTGGACAAAAAGCACCCGCTTCACATAGAAACAATAAGCAGTAGCATTTAGGAGGTTCTGAATGTATTCCAGAATTTTTTGCTCAAAAATATGATAGCCAAGACAACAGCTCTCAAAAGTAAGAGGAAAACCAGTAGAAGGAAAACATAGACATATAATAAAGGAGGCAATAAAAGATTCCTTCCACTCTTATCATGTCTCAATATGTCTATAAATATTAGGTATATTTTTTAAGGATAAGTTGTCCTACGTAGGTCATGCAGGACACCAGCAGAAAGAGATATGCTCTTTAACTTAACACAAAACTTTTCTATGCTGGGAATTAAAAAATTCCTGGCTTTACTGCTGGAAGCTCTCTATTGGTTGTCAAGATCATTACCAAATCCTTGCAAGCAAAGATTTCTATTGATATGTGACCACTAATAAAATTTTACTACCCACGTTTCCACCAAAAGTTCAAAAAGTTGTATTTATCCTAAATTATCCTTCATATAGTTGAATGATACATCTTAATGCTTTATTATTTTGTTGCAGTAGATAGAAAGTTACTCAAGAGGTTTGGCATTATTTATTAAGCAATTTTTAAAGAAGGTGTGTTTAGGAGGTTTTTTTTTTAATGTGCATCACATGTATCGAACTCAATAATAGACTTGAATTTGTGGTTAGGTTTTAGTTCTGCTTAACTTCCAGACCGGAAAATGATTTTTTTTTTTTTTAACTATAAAACACATTTCATATAATATGTAGTTACATATTTTCTGTATATACATAATCTTTACAAAATGCATGTTCCAAGCATAGGAGCTAGCTATCTCTCAAATATATACAGCCAAATAAATGAATTTACTTATAAGAGGGCTACTGGAACATCAGAAAATAAAGAGAAAGCAATACACACTGGAAGAAAAGCTTTTGTTGGGACTATCACATCCTGGACTGCATCCAAAGAAGCACATGAAAGACATAGACCTGCTAGAGAACATCCAGAGGAGGACACCAAGATGATGAGACGGCTGGAGCATCTCTATTATGACCACAGACTGAAAGATGGTGCTGTCAGCCTGGAGACAAGAAGTCTATGGGGAGACATACTAGCTACATTTCAATATCTTAAGGGGGACCTACAGGAAGGCTGGGGAGGGACTGTTTAAAAGGGTTTGTAGCAGTAGGATCAAGGGCAATGGTTTGAAACTGGTTTAAGTTGAACGTAAGGAGGAAGTTCTTTACAGTAAGAGTGGTGAAATGCTGGCATAGGCTGCCCAGAGATGTGATTGAGGCCCTGTTCCTGGAGAAATTCAAGATCAGACTCAGTGTGACCCTGGGCAGTCTGATGGAGATGTCCCTGCTTACTGCAGGAAGGTTGGACAAAATCACATTTAAGGGTCTCTTCAAACTCAATGCAATCTGTGAATCTATATTCCTAGTATCCTGATCACTTTAATTATCCCACTCAATTCTACACGTATCTTAGAGCCTTGATTAAGTTACCTTCCTATCTAAAAATATTTCAACTTTTTTTCCTCATTTTTAAATCTTCGCGGTAGTATTATACTCCTGGCATGCAATAGGCAATTGCCTCATGTACCTTAAGAGCAACTGTATAATCAGTGTCATCTGCACAAATGTGTAATCAATAGATATACAGTTATTCCAGCCATTTCAGTGTCAGTCTGGCTCACTTCACCCCTGGGATGTCACTAAAAACCTCACAGGTCATGATACTGCCCACAGCAGGAGGTTTGGAATTAGACAATACTTAAGGTCCTTTCCAATCCAGACCATTCTTTGATTCTGCAAGAGGTTAGTTCCTGCTAAATAGAAATCATTCTCCAAACAGCATCTGCTAGTACTGCAGCTACCTGCAAGAAAAGAGCTTACTAGCACAGCATCTGAAATATAGACAAACATATCAGCTGCACCACATATCATCACAGCTACCAGAGAAAAACACTCCATTGCTATTAAAGCACATTCAGGAAAGAAAATGGCTGCAAAGAGATTGCAAATATGCCCTCAATAAATGTAAATGTAATAGACTTATATTGTACAGAGGGCACAGACTTCTCTGATTTTTTATTTCATTGAGTTTATTAAAGTGAAATAGGACAGCCATTCACTCAGATTCTGCAAATAGTCTAGTCTACTGAGAAGCCCAATCTTATAAAAGTTCCTAAGTGCCTTTGCAGAGTAAGTGTTAAATAGCATCTACTTTACTTTGGAGACTTATGACTCATACTCCACATCCAACAATCCTTGGTTTCTGCTGTAATTAGGAAATACTATTTGTTTTCATGCTAGTGCCTAGAGACCCTATTCCATGGCACAAGGTCCCACAGGAATACATAGGTGACCTTTTTAGTCCAACCTCACTGAAAGTACTCTAAAAATAGAAACAGCAATTTTTCTCTCTACCACTTCACAGATGGAACATGAGTAGGATGATAAGAGTCTCTGAATGTATTAATGATTTTACAAATGTGCTCAGTTCTGAAGACGCTGAGCACTTCAGTGCAGGAAGAACTCTCCAGCATATGGCAACTGTGTGAAAATCCTGTCTATAGTGACCACAAGCCTCTTTGTGCTGGTAAGAAATGCTGGTCTGGGACTGAAAAGGCAGCTCAAATTAATAAACTACAGATGTGCTCTATGTGATCCTTATTGCCTCTTCGCTATCTCAGTCCCTGCTGCCTCATTGAAGAGGCAGGAATCTCTGTCAGGCATTGAAGTTAAGGACATAAAAACTTGTGAGGAAACCCATGGCAAGGGGTGTGTACAGAATTATTTTAATAGATACTTCAAGCAGATAATACAGAACATCAGTAATACATGATATGCTGTTTCTTTCTAAGTCTCTTTCACTGTGCAAAATCTCCTGTTTTAAAGCTATAAAGAATACTTTTCCCTGTGCTTTGTGAAACAGCACTCCAGGACATCTTCTCAGTCTGAACAGTATGAAGTTAGTTCACAGCAAGGCAGCTGACAGCCTTTAACAACCAACACAGTAGATGCCAGCAGATTGGCGCAATGATCTAACCATAGCAACAAGTTATCTTAATTGGAACACTCTAATTAATTGTAGCAGCCAATCTTAATTATAAGATAGCCAGCCCATGAAAGAGTAAAATCTCTGGTCTCAGCATTTATTTATCTCTATTGTTTATAGCTTCTCATAAAAACTTCCAAATGCTTTTTAATGCTCAAAAGGAAGATTTACAAAGGTAAAAATTATTAAGGGAAAACCAGAATACAATGCTAAATGTAATAAATAGAAGTAATACTTGGAAGCAATACACTAGGTCAATAAGATATTCTCACTGTTGATTTCTAACAAACTGAAAGTTTTCTATCTAAGTGAATGTGGAGGTTTAGCAGTTACCTGCCCCCCTACCTTTTGATATAACCTCAGCAAGGACTCAGACAGCTGGAAGTTGATAAAGGAAGCTTTATATTTACAGAAATGCTCAATATACAAGCAGATATTTACAATGTATAACAGATATTTACAGATCTATACAGTGAAAAGGTAATACAGAAACACCACAACCCTCCCAGAGATCAAAATCCCCAAGAGGGTTTTTTTCCAACCACCCCTACAACCTTTCCCCCCTTCCCCAATCTTATCTCACCACCTGTTGATGCAGCAGATAAACAGAGGTAGATTGGCCAGGGGGACTAGCAGTAGAAAAGAGGTTAGTGGAATTATTGAGAATTAGCTCAAAGGCAGAGACAAAGGAACCATACAAGGAGAGCAGCCACAGCCAGAGAGGTTTGGAGCAGTCTGACTTATCTATATTTGGGTTACAACTTTTAAAACATTTTTTTCTTTCTCAGTAAAGCTCTAAGGGAAGCAGCATCATCTGTTTTTATTTCTCGGCCTATAGTCTAATTTCTCACTCAAATTCTACAATTAGTTCAAACCAGCACAGTGAACAAGAACATACTCCATCAGCATTTGTGTCACTTTTAAGTCTTTGCACTATAATCAAGGACTGAGCAGGTGCTAATCTTTGGTGGTGACAAAAGACAAGAAATAATGTGTACAAGCTAGAACACAGGAGGTTCCACCTCAACACAAGGAGACATTTCTTTACAGTGAGGGTGAAGGACCACGGGAACAGGCTGCCCAGAGAGGTTTCAAAAATTGCATTCCTGTGTGGCCTGCCCTAAACGACCCTGCTTTGGCAGTGGGCTCAAACTCAGTGATCTCTGGAGGTCCCTTCCAATTCCTAACATCATGCGATTCTGTTAAATGTAATTTTTCTCTTCAGTCCTGACAACAGTGAGTTTTCTAAAAAAGTAGGTAGAAACATTGTGAGACTCCATATAAACTGTTCTTATCCACAGACTCCATAGCCATTCTGCAATCAGCCAAAACTGTCAGTGTTGTACTGACACACTAACATCCTCACAATAGTATTCTGGTATAGAAGAATAAATGTGATAGGTGGAATTAAGAGCTCTTTATGGACAGTGCTAAAAGACAAAGATGCAAACCACAAAGGGACATAAACAGTTCACACATC
The DNA here is from genome assembly GCA_013396835.1 of Psilopogon haemacephalus. Classification (NCBI taxonomy): domain Eukaryota; kingdom Metazoa; phylum Chordata; class Aves; order Piciformes; family Megalaimidae; genus Psilopogon; species Psilopogon haemacephalus. The sequence goes on from VWZI01017944.1 coordinate 372,530, forward strand.
CTCACATTAATTAGGCAGTGAGTTTCCTTGTTTCTACTTCTATTTTTTTATTCTACAGTCACAATAGCATGATGGCTTGCAAACTAAAAGTAAAATGAGACAGAAATACACTGTCTTGGAGCTCATATCAATTTTAATAAAATAACTTTCTGTGGAAATTACATGCTGAACAAAGATAAGAATTAATGGGCTCTTTCTAATATTGCAATAACTATTTTCTGAAATTCTGGTTTCTACATAACGTGTGTTAATGAAAGAGACCAAAACCACCTTGTGAAGACCTCTGAAGAAAACAGAAAACTTTTTAGATGTAAGGGTACAATAGTCACCTATATAGAGAATGTAAAAATATGTCTGGCATATATTCAGATTCATTTTAAATAGAATGCTTTTTTATTAAGATTTCATCTCTTGCTGCTGCATATCCTCTTGATAATGTACATTTATGATCTCACTATAATGGATTTAGTACCACAAATGAGTGAATTCTTATAAAATAAAATCCCATTTCATGGAAATTTTCCTGCTAATTGCAGCAACAATAAGGAAAAAAACAGAAAACGTATTATATGTGGCATACAAACACAATGTGTCTTTCTGGAATGTTATGAAATCTGAACAGCTCTAATATAATTCGGAGAGTGAGGAACTGAGGGGACCAAGAGAATAGACATGCAGTAAATGCCCACAATCTAATGCAAAAAAAAAAAAAAAAAAAAAAAAAAAAAAAAAAAAAAAAAAAAAAAAAAAAAAAAGTAAATTTTATTCTTTGATTTCTGCTGAATTTAGTAGAATAGCAATATTTAAAAGTCACACCGCGAAGAAATAAAAGCTGTTATATGAACTACTGTTAGTTTACCTTGTATCTTGCTCTTGTATCTGACAAAGAAAATGAATCACATTAGGCATGTTTGTGTTCTGTTTCATTTTCTATAATGTTGTGCTGGATTGCAACGAATTCAGTGATATTGATTTGCTTTAAAACAAACCACTTCAATTTAAAATCAAGGAAAACGACAACAACGAAACCCAACCAAACCACAGATCATTTCTATTCACCTTTGTTTTTTTCAAAAAGTTTGAGCTATCCAAATCATGTACCACATTGACACATTATTAGATATTATTATTTTCTCCAGTTTTATCAGCAAAAAGTGTAACCTGCATTAACAGAAACACTACTGTCTGGAGAATAATATCACATTGAAGGAACTGAACTGAAGCCTATTTACACTTTTAGCACTGTAATAAGTAGCAGGTCATGTCTTACCTCCACATCATTAAAAAGAATACCTTCAAGTGGCAGGCATTGTGCTTAGCTGAATATATGGTGTAAATGCTTCACAAAGTCTGTTGGACTATTTTGTGTTATACAGATTTAAATACTAACCAATTAACTGTCACTGCAGTAGCAGAAGTATGCTGCTGCACAACCATTCATGGTACAAATTAGGAGTAAGTCAACTGATAAAAGATAAAATATGACCCATAAGAGGCAGAATAAAACTTCCTTCCAAGGCCTTTGACACTGTCTCCCATGACATCCTAATCAGCAAGCTCAGGAAGTGTAGGATGGAAGAGCAGATGGTGAGGTGGATTAGGAACTGGTTACAAGACAAATTTCAAAGAGTGGTGATCAATGGTGCCAGGTCCAGCTGGAGAGCTGTAACTAGTGGAATCTCCTGGGCACCAGTGTTGGGTCCAGTCCTGTTCAAGATCTTCATCAATGACATTGATGTGGGGACAGAGTGTCTGGTCAGCAAGTTTGCTGATGACACCAAACTGGGAGGCTTGGCTGATCCAGCTGAAGGCTGTGCGGTCATCCAGCAAGTCTTGGACAGACTGGAGAGCTGGGCACAGAGGAACCAAATGAGGTTCAACAAGGACAAGTACAGTGTCCTGCATCTGGGGAGGAATAATGAACTGCACCAGTACAGGTACGGAGAGCAGCCCTGCAGAGAGGGACCAGGAGTGCTGGTGGATAACAAGTTATCCATGGGACAGCAATGTGCCCTTGTGGCCAAGAAGGCCAATGGGATCCTGGAGTGTATTAAGAACGTATCCAGCAAATCAAGGGAGGTTCTCCTTTCCCTCTACTCTGCCCTGGTGAGACCTCATCTTGAATACTTCATTCAGTTTTGGGCTCCCCATTTTAAGAGGGACAGGGATCTGCTGGAGAGGGTTCAGCAGAGGGCTATGTGGATGATTAGGGGACTGGAGGGCATGACTTAGGAGGAGAGGCTGAGGGACCTGGGACCTTTTAGTCTGGAGAAGACCGGGAGGGAATTAAATGTTTATAAACATCTGAGGGCTGGTCAGAAGAGGGGGAACAGGCTCTTCTCAATTGTTCCCTGTGATAGGACAAGGACAGTGGATGTAAGCTGCAGCACAGGAGGTTCCACCTCAACACAAGCGGGAACTTCTTTAATGAAGGGTCACAGAGCACTGGAACAAGCTCCCCAGAGAGGTTATGGAGTCTTCTTCTCTGGAGACTTCCAAGGCCTGTCTGGATGTGTTCCTCTGTGACCTATGCTAGATTGTGTAGTCCTGGGTTGGACTCAAGGATCTCTTTGGGTCCATTCCAACCCCTAACATCCTGTGACATTGTGACTCCCCATGGTCCTTGATATGTGATATATGATATATGACTGAACTAGTTTGAAACTAATGGTGGTAATGAGTCCAAGTATTAAAATGAGAGTTATTTATTTATTTATTTTTAAAGTTAAGAGTTAAATCAAAAGTAGTTTCTTCGGGCACTAATATATATAAATGCACTTAAAACAAAACACAAACTGTACAAACATTATTATTCATGCAAGGGAAAAATAAACAAACCCAAACACTTACGTTTTAAATATCACAATCAGAAAGCAAAATATACTTTTATGTTAGCCATAAACAACTTGTTATTAAATTTGGGTGTTCTATTCTGCATCAACCTGCAGCAATAAGTTCTGCTATATGTCAGTGCAAGCTATACAAATCAGTATTGGAGGGAACAGCCCTGATGGACCAGATGTCGTCACAGTGAATTACTATATGTAAGACTTCCTTTTGAATTACTATACATAGCGGGGTGATGCAATGGAGAAGCAGCACTTCAGGATTTTATACCATTTTTGAAACATTTTTGGTTGTACAGTACAATATTTTAGGTACCTTTGTGATTTCTTTTCTTAATGATCTGAAATGGTCCTAGCACAATGGCTTTTCAGTGAAGAAAGTTAAAACAAGTTGGCCGTGTCAGTCAAATGACTCATTCACCTGAGAAGAAACTAAATAGGCTACAGCTTTTCAGGTGGAAAAAGACATGACTGAGGGGATGTAGAATAGCAGCTCTAAAATTCTAAATAGCCTGGAAAAGATGAATAGGAAATGATTATTCACAATTCAAGACCTAGACAGAGCAAATTGATATCAGATTGTAGTTTTTAAGGGGAAAAAAAAAAACAAAACACAACACTTTCCACACAAAGCACATTAAAATATATAACAGACCTCTAAAGAAAAAGTAGAAATCAAAAGCAGAGCTGCTTTCAAGAAAGGAGACACATTCACAAAGGTTACCTCCAACTCTCATGAAACTCCTGCTCCAGGAGTATTGAAGCTGCAAAATACCAGGTGCCCAGAGAGCACCTTTTCACATGCCTACTGCCTCTGCTCTCAGGATTCTATTACAGGCTGCTTTCACATGGAGGGCTAGATATGCCACTGCTCCAACTCAGAATAGCAGATGCTAAATTTCTAATTAAGGTGCCCATCTGCTTTGCAAGGATACCTGTGTACTGAGTCAGGGGGAAACAGCCTAGCATGATCTTAGGAAAGCCCTGTCTGCACACTGAGAGGAAGAACCTTCAGCTGGATTAATTACAGGAGTGGAGAGCAGACAGCGATTTACATGTATGTTTTAATTCAGGCTATGATAAGATCATGGAATCGTAGAATTATTTAGGTTGGAAAAGACCCTTGAGATCAAGTTCAGCCATAAACCTCACACCATCAAGTTCAGCCATAAACCTAACACTGGCAAGTCCACCACATGTCCTTCATCACCACATCTTTTAAACACTACCCAAATGCTTCCCCAGGCAGTGCTTGGCAATCCTTTCAGTGAAGAAATATTTTCAACATCCAATCTAAAACTCCCCTGGTACAAGTTGATGCCATTTCCTCTTCTCCTGTTGCTTGTTACTTGGGAGAAGAGACAAACACCCAAATCACTACAACCTCCTTTCAGGTAATTGCAGAGTGAGAGAGTCTCCCCTCAGGCTCCTTTTCTCCAGGCTAAACAATCCCAGTTTCCTCAGCCACCTCTCATTAGACTTCTTTAGACCCTTCACCTTGCCCTTCTGTGGACACACTTCAGCACCTCAATGTCATTGTTGTAGAGAGGCTCTCCAAAACTGAACCAAATATCCCAGGCACAGCCTCACCAGTGCCTAGAGTACAGAGGCATGATCACTTTTCTACTTCTGCTGGCCTCGCTATTCCTGATACAGGCCAGGACACTGTTGGACTTCTCGGTCACCTGAGCATGCTGTTGGCTCAGGACCCCCAAGTCCTTTTCCAGAGCAACTTTTCAGCTACTCTTCCACAAGTCTATAGAGCTGCTTGGGGTTGATATGGCTGTGATGATTTGGGAGTTACCTGCCAACCCCCACCCAGATTCACCAGACTAGATACAGTCAGATGGAAGTTAAGGAAGCTATATTTAGCACAATTTACAAGCATATATATACACAGTATACACAAATATTTAAAGTTATATACAAGTTAAAAGGAATACAGAAATACAAAATTCCTCCCAAAACAGCCAGACTGCCAAGAGGCTCCTGATCCAAATCTTCTCCCCCATTACCCCTCTTTCCTTCCCTTCAAAAATAACCAGATCAATCCCTGTATATCTCAAATCTGGAGAGAATTGAGGTGAGATGTCAAAGACTTGACAAGGAGGTTAGAGGAAAAAGGTTAGATGGGATTAAAGAATTAAGGCTGATGCAACCACACAGACTGCCAGAGAGAAGGAGAACAGAGAACTGAGAAGTGTGTGAGGAGTGTCTTGTCTTATATTTTGACTACTTGCTTCTCTCAGCAGAAGACTGAGTGATATAGATCCCTGTTTTCTTCTCACAGCCAAGGATTTAGTTTCTCTCAGTAAAATATTTCAATTAACTGCAAACCAGCACAACAACCCAAGTGCAGCAACCAGAACTTAGCTTTGTTAAAACTCATGCCATTGAACTCAGTGCATTGATACAACCTGTCCAGATCCCTCTGCAGAACCTTTCAACCCTCAAGCAGATCAACATGCCCACCCAACTTGTTGTCATTGGTAAACTTTCTGAGGGTGCACTCGATCCCCTCATCCAGAACAATGATAAAGATATCAAACAGAACTGGATGCAATACTGAGTCCTGAGGAACACCACTTGTTATAAGCTACAAAATACATTTAACTCCATTCACTACTATCCTCTGGGCCCAGCTATTCTGAAATTTTTTTACCCAACAAAGCATATTCCAATCCAAGCCATGAGCAGCCGGTTTCTCTAGGATGGTGCTACAGGAGACAGCCTCAAAGACTTTACTATGGTCTAGATTGACAACATCCATAGCCTTTCCCTTATCCATTAATTGGCTTACTTTGTTACAGAAGGAAATCAGCTTAGTCAGGAAGGACCTACCTTTCATTAAATCATATGTCTGATCACCTGGTTATCCTGCAATGGGTGTCAGTAAGAATCTCCTTGAAATAAACTCATTACAAGGGTGAAAAGAGGACACCACATTCCAAGTTTCTGAATCAGATTCCCTCTGTCATTGTTCACATGTGCAAAGGAAATAAAGAAATCATGCCTAGCTTACCACTGAGCTGAGCTTGGAGAGTTTGCAGCATTGATCAACAGATGGCATCCCTGATTTGCATATTGTCAAAATTCACGGCCACAATTTTCTATGATTAAACTATCAAGAAGATGTAACAAGGTCTTTAACTGGGAAAGAGAAGTGGAGAAAAAATGATCATGCTTGTCCTCTGTGTTCTTGACAGCCTGAATTACACACTTGCATGATAGTTACTTAACAGGATTGTTACATTTAGGATACGACTCTTGCTGGCTGAAAGTTTGGGGCTGGATCCAAGAACACTCAGTGAATACAGAGCACTGCAGAGACAGAAGACAGACATTACTTTGCAGGCACAGTCCTGACACTGACCATGAGTTGGCCTAGGATGCTCAGCAGCCACACTCTACAGCCTTCATGTTTCCCTGTACTTCAAGAATCTTCATCCATTCAGCATATTTTTGATTTGCCATTCCTACCCCACCTAAATACAGCTCCAGAAAACAGTTCTTTATCTGCATAAGTCTGCCAGGTACTCACCATAAGACACTGCTTAACCCAGCCCAACAGGGTCTTCCAGCCAGCATTATGGCCATACCTGGCTTTGTGTCAATTCATGATCACACCACTCCTCTCCTTTTTATCTGCAAGAGGCATCTAACATGCATAAATGCTGTACCATAGCACTCAGCCCTCACCAGACATCCTGTGTGAAGGCCGATAAATCCTACTTAGTAGTTTTTTCCTTCAAGGGTGGTGTGCTCCAGATGAACCCACTCTTTCTGCTCCTCTCAGGGTTGTGCCCAGGCAGTGGGGTACTGTAGTGCCCTAGCTGAGGTGTCACCAGTGCTGAGCAGCACAGGTCAGTTGCTCACTAAGTCTTACACAAGATACTGCTGTGCATAATTCCCGGCCTAGCATCTTATGCTATAGTGACTACATGTTCCAGTTTCTGACACAGTATGAGGATTAGATTCCTTCCCACTGACACCTATATAGCCACTTGGTCTCAATAATTTTGTTTGCCTTTTTAAACACAGGCACAAGTGGATTGAGATATATCAGCCTTACATACACTGGTTCTCAGATGTCCAATGCTTAGGTATTTGTCAAGGTCAGAAAAATAAACCGATAGTCTGTGATATCATCCATTCTGAAGTGCGTGGGAGGAGGTTAAAAACAGGTTTTGCAACTTCTTTGCTCTTCTTCTAGGCTGAAAGTGCTGTTCTGTCAGTGGTTTTAGACATTATTAGCCATGTGCTTACACTTGCGCATTTTATCAAGGACAAAAGGACTAAAATTCTTCCTTGGCTAAGTCAGTTGTAGTCTGATTAACAAGTAGCTGAAACAAGCCTTAAAACAGAGAAGCTTTAGCATAAAGGACTCTCTATACTTACATATAAAAGTGTCCCTCTGAAGTGTATTTCTAATTCTATTTATTCAAGCTGCAGGATTAATTTTTGAGGGACTTTTCTCCTGCTTTCAAACACAAGTACAAGCTGAAAGGTCCTAAGAAAAGCTCAAAAAGAAATGGATTCTTAAAAACATAAGTAATGGGGACATGTGAAGATACGAAATATTAGATCTGAAGACTGAGAAAATTTTTAACTATATGTAGTTTTAAAAGCTCATTCGTATCTCTGGTGTAGGTGTAGAAAAAAATTACGTATCACTATAGGATATCTAAATACAGGAAATTATGTACACAAAATGCTCATAAAATGCATATGCATATATTATTATGTATTACATATTTTATATTTATAATGGATGTGACTTCAGAGTTGGTTCTAAAAGTATCATAAATGTGTTACAATTACATTTTTTCCAACTATCAGAGAACTTTTTTTTTCTTTTAAACATGCAACACATACAATGCTCTAAGACTTTGCAAACAGTTATGCATCTTGCACTTGTCCAGCATACCAGAGAAGGTCTATATGGATACAGGATTAGTTTTAAACCTTAACACAGTTTTGTTCAGTTGTCTTTATGTCTGTTAACGGCACCGCCTCATCACCTTAGTGAAACTCCTTTGGAAATTAGTCTTAGTCACTCTGAATTCTCCTGAAAAATGCAGAAGGGAAGGAACATCTTGATAGATATCGCAACTACCTCATACTCAAGAGATTTAATTTCAGTGCCTGTAACTGATGAACATTTTGGTATAGAAAATATTCCTTCATTTCTATTCGTGCCTTAATTTCTTCACTGTACACAGCAAAAGATGCATGTATAAAACAAATAACTGCATTGCAAGTTCTTATCTTGTCAGCTTAACTTACTTGACATAGTAACAACGCTTAGAAATCTTGCATAATGTTTGTTAACGTCTAAGTCTGGACTTCTGCCTTTCCTAACTAACATACATGCTGGACTAAGTAGAAGCAAGTTTAGCACAATAGTTCTCATACCATTTACTAATCTAAAGCATAAAAGATGTAATTATTTTTTATTGCAATGCAATACACAAAATAATACATGCAACAAGACTACATTAATGAAAAATTTAAATCTACACAACATTTACAGATGAGCAGAAAATTGCACTAACATTTGTCAGGACCAAGTCTCATATAGTTAAAGTTCCTAAACAAGAAATGCTTACTTTTATCAGAAAAGCATTTGAATCCCTGACAGTCTATCAGTAAGTTCTGAAGATTAAGCTTTGTGCACACCATCGCCATTATCATTTCATATTTTCAGCTGCTAAAAGAAGCAGACCTCTAGACCAGCTTTTCCCTCCCAATATTCTGACACTTTCTTTGTCAGAACTAAGTATTTATTGCAAAAGAGAATATAAACTGCCTGTCCTCCCTGGCATTTATTGAACCAATACTCAACATTAAATTTCCTTTCTGGCATCCTAAAGTGAGATAAATAGGGATTTAAATGGCAGCAGAGAAGCAGAGGAACAGTGGATTTTTATTTATGCATTCAATCTCCAACAGCCAAGAATAAAGAAGTACCAGAAAACAACATGCACAACGAAAAGTTAAGACTGACATCAAACAATAGCATTTGTAAAGAAAAAGGATAAACCAGTCTCTCTCGTAAAAGCTGAATGTCACTTAACAATCCCTAATAAAAGTTTCCTAGTACAGAGCTTTTAAATAACAGAATTGTATTCAACAGATGAGCAATAAAGAGATAGTGCTGCTGGAAGCATCTTCAGAGAAATGTGAAGAAACAATTCAAAAAGAAACATATTTATATTAATGTCATAGAAATAATCCAAACTTCATACATCAGTACCTTTTTTTTTAATTTACCACCAAATTGTCAAGCCCATTCTTCTCAACTCCTGTCTGCCATCTATGTGGCAGATCTCACCACTTCCTTATTTTGTCCCTCTTGCAAAGTCTTTTCAAGGCAGGTTAGACCTGGCCTTACTTCTGGCATACTGTAGTGATGAAATGGAGGCACATTAACAGCTTAAAATCTGTGATCAGCTTTCTCACTCTACCTCACCCATCTCAAAGCCCCTGCCCATCACCCAAACATGAAAAATGAATAGGGCATGACTGTAGGTAGGTGGTGAAGGAAGAGGACATATATGCTGTTCACTCATGAGAAGCAATACAGGAAAGCCCAGGTCAGTCTGAATTATACCACTGGTATATGCTCAAATCACAGAGTGGTAAGCATCTGGAAACAGAGATGAGACATCTCTCTTTTTATTATCAAGGAACTGTGTGCCATCTAGGTCTTAAAATGGAGAGGAGGTGGAAGATCAGAGGGCTAGATATTTGAACATTTTAGCCAAGAATGTCAATGATGCCCAAACAAAATTCCATCAAAATGAAAGATACGTTGAAGTGCTATTGTTAACCTTAGAAATCTCAACCTTCAGCTCTACCATGCCTAAAGAAAATGAGTTCGCAGAAAGTACCATGGAAACCTGCTCCTCACAAGTATTTCTCTGAGGATCCTTCCAATGGCATCTCTGTGTAGGCAGGAGTTACTGCTACAAAAAGTGTTGAATATGTGAAAGCCAATGGTATGATTGTTTTCATTTTGGTTTTCTTGTTTCCTTACATGACTACCTCCTGAACACAAGCACTGTAATCACAGCTTTATTGATCTGGGAGCAAATAAGGCCACAGAAGGAAAGATTCTCCTTTCCCTATACATTTCAAAATCCAGTCAGAGCCAGCCATCACATTCCCGATCTGGACTTCTCTCAGAGGTCCCATTATTGACAGCATCCCCCCTTTCACTTCACCATGATTTTTTTTTGATCTTGCATTTTTTTCATTTGCAGCCTAAGATAGATATGATATCAAAACAGTGATTTCACTTAAACATGACCATATTGGAAAAACATGGACTTGATGGGTGGACAACTCGCTGGATAAGGAATTGGCTGGATGGTCGCACACAGAGTGGTGATCAACAGCACAATGTCCACCTGGAGACCAGTGACAAGTGGCATCCCTCAAGGGTCAGTGCTGGGACCAGTGCTGTTTAACATCTTTGTCAGCGACATGGACAGAGGAATTGAGTGCACCCTCAGCAAGTTTGCAGATGACACCAAGCTGTGTGGCAGAGTTGACTTGCTGGAGGGCAGGGATGCCATCCAAAGGGACCTGGACAGGCTGGAGAGGTGGGCCCAGGCTAACCTCATGAAATTTAACAAGGCCAAGTGTAAGGTCCTGCACCTGGGGCGCTGCAATCCCAAGCACAAATACAGGCTGGCTGGTGAGTGGCTGGAGAGCAGATCTGAGGAAAAGGACCTGGGGGTCTGGGTGGATGAGAAGCTCAACATGAGCCTGCAGTGTGCACACGCGGCTCAGACAGCCAACTGTGTCCTGGGCTGCATTAAGAGAGGCATTACCAGCAGGGCAAGGGAGGTGATTCTCCCCCTTTACTCTGCTCTTGTCAGACCCCACCTAGAATACTGTGTGCAATTCTGGAGCCCCCAGCACAAGAAGGACATGGAACTGTTGGAGAGAGTTCAGAGGAGGGCCACGAAGATGATCAGAGGGCTGGAGCACCTCTGCTATGAGGACAGGCTGAGATAGTTGGGAGTTTTCAGCCTGGAGAAGAGAAGGCTTCGAGGAGACCTTAGAGCAGCCTACCAGTATCTGAGGGGGGCCTACAGGAGGTCTGGGGAGGGGGGCTGTTCACAAGGTCTTGTAATGACAGGACGAGCTGGAATGGGTTCAAATTGGCAGAGGGGAGATTTGAACAGGATGTTAGGAAGAAATTCTTCACAGTGAGGGTGGTGAGGCACTGGAACAGGTTGCCCAGGGAGCTTGTGTATGCTCCCTCCCTGGATGTGTTCAAGGCCAGGCTGGATGAGGTCTTGAGCGTCCTGATCTAGTGGGAGGTGTCCCTGCCTATGGCGGGGGGTTGGAACTGGATGATCTTTGAGGTCTCTTCCAACCTAGACCATTCTATGATTCTATGATATTCATTCCACTGGATGACTACTTTAATCTCGATTGCTTTAAGCCACCTTTGTCTATTTGAATTTGATTTAAAAGGAAGTGAAAATGCTTAATACCTTATTCTGAGCCAAGGAACATTACTTGACTAAATATGATTGGCTTCAAGTCAGATTTTCTAAAATGAATAAGTATTTCTGGTACACATGGAATTAACAGGGGTCCCTGCTTACTTCAGCTGGTGGATGTATTTTTCCTTCAAAGAATAAAAAAAATTGCTAACAAAATAATTCTAATGCTCTGTATCATTTTATAGATTATGTTTATTTAAAAATATTTCATAAGAACACAAGCATTTTACAGGTTATTTTCCTGGAACCTGCCTTCCTGACTGGATAGCAATGTTCAATAACTAACTCTGAACACTACCTCTTCAAATTCCCTTTGACTGTGAAACAGTCATCCAATACAAAGAAGTTACCAAGTGCTTTTAGTGAACAAAGGTGTTAACTCTCCACTCCTGGATAACAGAACATAATGGAGGACAAATGAAGAGATTTTAAAAAAAATATTACTGTGGTATTATTAGAAATTTAAATATAGAATCTAATTTATAAATTCTAATTCTAAGAGTTGCTCTAAGCAGTCTGTATATTAATAACCATAAAGGTGTAAAGGTGCTAGTCTGTGTGACACAGTCTGGCATGCAACCATTGCCTTTCTCTAACCAATGCCCTGTGCTCTTAGGTAAGGAGATGGTCTTTGACTTGGAATTAGCATCTCTGCTGCCATGGCTCTTGATTCCATGGAGCAGCACTTTTATATTTTCAAAACTGAATTAGGTCACAGTCTACTTCAGTATCTTGGTATAATGAGGGTTTTTTCCCAGTATTTTCAATACATGCTGTACCTAAACTAAATCTTGTCAAAGACAACAGAAAAAAAACATTCCAGTGACAGTAATAACTTTGTATCACATGCTTTAAAAATATTTGCAAATATAGAGTATCATAGCTTGAGCCAGATAACACTGTTTCTCAAGTGAAACTGAATCTTGATGGAAATTAAAGAAATAGCAATAGTTATATAGATAAATAGGACTTGCTCAGATTTTGACACATTATCTACTTTCAGCAGGCTGTACTAATCAATAGCACCTAATTAGAATAGTGAAAAGAGAAGCAGTTTCTCTCTTGATACTATTTATTAAAAAGAATAAAAATCACAAAATCCACCAAAGAAACAAACATGAAACCAGCGGTGCAAAAAAAAAACAACCTATTGAGGTGGAGTTGAAAAAGCACAGATAGTGTTGTTCCACATATGATGATGAATAAAGCTATTAGAGATGTTTTTTTCTAAATAAAGGAAGCTAACTAATGGGCACTGGAACTTACTATTCATAACATAACCAAATATTTTGTTTTCCACAACCAATAATAAACACAAATCACATAACTTCCAAAAACAGTTGTTACTTGTCCAAATGCCTGTTGCATACATGATTTACCAAAACAGTCCTGCACCACAAACCAAAACACCATCCTTTGGCTAAGATTACATCTCTGGGTTAGTTTAGAAAATACAAAGATATTTTTTCATAATAAAATATTTTTTCTAATCAAGTTTATTTCTGTACTTGCCAATATTTTTCACCAGAAAGTAAAAGAGCTAGTCAGAAGTAGAAAACAAGAAAACAACCTCAAATGACCAAAACTAAAATAAACCCCACACCCAACTACAGTATGGAATCAAATTTAAAATAACAGCATGAAAGTTGAAAGCTTTAGATACCTCTCGTAGTCAGCAAAGTTAACAGGACTGGGTAGTTCTATTTTGAGATCGATTTCATATATTTATGATCATCATAATGGAGTAATAAGAGCAGACACAGGGTGAAAAAGAGACAACCTATTGAAAAATGTGGTACATGTGACAGGATTATGACACTTACAGCTCAGAGAGAAGTGTGAGCAGATAGGAGAATCAGTCACATTTTTGGCAATCTGTTAAAAATAGCCAGGTGGAACATGCCAGCTTTTTAATATATACTTTATCATCTGGTGCATGTTCCCTCAGCAGTCACTGCAAACCACCACTAGATATTTGCAACAATGTTGATTTTCTCCAGGAAAATCTTGTTATTAATATTCCCCAACCCATTAAAAAAAAAAAACAAAAAAACACCAAACCCACCCACCCCACCAAACAACAAACTGAAGACACAGGCAATCATAGCACAGCAATATGCTGCTCAGACTCTCAGTGACAGATCTGAGAAATTTACTGGATTTCAGCATTGTTTTTCCAGGCTGGTCCTAGTCATTTAAAAGCTTTGTGTCATTCCTCTGGAGTTCCTTTCACAATTATATTTCAATTTTCCCTGATTTCTTTACAGTATAACTTGTTCCTTTTGCTTATGTCTAGGTGTAGAAATCCACTTTTACTTATATGCATACCCTGCATCTATTACTGACCGAATGCTATAGGCATTACAGGCACTCCAAAGATCGATTGAGGCAGTTTATTTAGATACACTAAAGTGTTTTATATGATTGTCATTAATCCAGAGAAAAGCATACCACCCTTACCTACACTGTACAACCATGCATCAGGCAAATATCTGTAAACAGGACCTCCTAACAAAAGAAATTTTATGAACTTGGTTTTAAGTCCCTATAGTTCTGTGATACGAATCGCCACATGGAAGTAAAATTTTCCTGTATGGAAGTGACTTTTGTAGATTCATAGCAGAAACTACACAAATACTCGTTAAATACATTTCTAATTAATTCCTTGTATTTTAACTTGCCTACTATGCATTTCTCCAGCTTTTAGTTTAATTTCTTTCTCAACTTACTATGAATTCCTGTAACAACTACAGTTAGTAAAAAAAAAAACAAACCACACTAGTCATAAGATTCACAAACAATTTTGTGACAGACAGGCCATGTATGCTTCACATTCCAAAATATTTGCATATAAATGATTTCTTTTTAAGATAAATTCTAATATATGGCCATGGAATTAAAAAGGTGTCCTGCTTTTATTAGGCCAATATTATTATTTCCCAGAAATGCTGTAACTGCACCAATCATGTAGCAGTTTGTTAATTTTTAAAATTTAAATCACAGACTGTCCTTTCATTAAAATGTACACAAGTTTAAAGAAAAAAATTATTGCTTCTACCCCAGTAGAAGCAGATTTTTAACATTCATTTCCGATTAAAAAAAAAAAAAAAAAGTGCTAAAATCACAAAGGTGACTTGGAGAAGTAAATGTAGCTCTAGCTACTGTGGTCTGATGCGTAGTAAATTTCATGTTCAGAAACCTGTCACCAGAAAACTCAGCAGACCTTCCTTGATTACCGAAGGAAATTTAAGCCTCTAGAGAAACCTGTGGCTATGGACCATGTTTTTTCACTTTATTACCCTTATTTTCTGTGATGGAGAAATTGTTTTGACCTGCTTTCCAACTGTACAGCTAAGACAGCAATTTAACACCACCACAAGCAGATGATGTTCAAAGACAGAGCCGCTAGCCAGCAATCAAACCAGAGGTCAAATAGGCAGAGAATACACAACTGCTGGGTAACTCCATCAGGAGTGTAAGCATCTCAGCAAGAAACACCAGAGGAGGTGATAAAAAATGGGAGAATGAGCATAAATTAATCCAGCAGGATCTCAGAAAATTCAAAGCAAAGAAAAAAATCATATGCTACTGTACTTAAGCTGTAGTAAAGAAAGGATTTGAGTTGTGGAACTCATGTTGCAGTACCTACAGCTCACTCCTTGTCAAAAGAAGTAGAATATTACATGAAGAAATGTCACATAGCTTGGCTCACAAGATTTTTTAAATGTCTTGATCAAGGTTAACAGCTTATAGCAAACAGTTTGTTATCCTCTTTAAGCAGTTGGTGATTACAGATGGCACATTTCAAACTGCTGCTTTCAAGAGTTGTGAACAGATGCAAAATGCTCCCAGTATAGTATTAGTTCTGCCATTCAAATCTACAAGTAATCATTTTTACCTACAGGGTGCTCATTCTTAAAAGGTACTTGATGTTTGACAGAGATTACATAACACTAAATAACTCTCAAAGTTTAAGCCTCTGCCAGTTTAATATCAATTTTATTATTCATCAATGTGCTTTAATACAAATAGTGAAGACAATGAAGTATACAGGAATCCAGATCTCTATCTCGCACTAACTTGGTAGAGTCACACAGAATCATAGAATGTAAGGGGTGGGGGACCTCAAAAGATCATCTAGTCCAACCCCCTTGCCAGAGCAGGATCACCTAGACCAGACCACAGGAAGGCATTCAGGCAGGTTTTGAATATCTCCAGAGAAGGAGGATCCACAAGCCCCCTGGGCAGCCTCTTCCAGTGTCCTGTCACCCTCACAGGGAAAAAAATCCTCCTCATGTTTACCTGAAACTTCTTACGCTTCAAATTATACCCATTGCCCCTTGTCCTGTCATTGGACATCACCAAGAATACCCTGACTCCATCTTCCTGGCATTCTCCCTTTACATATTTATAAACATTGATGAGGTCACATCTCAGTCTCCTCGAAGCTGAAGAGCCCCAGTTCCCTCAATCTCCCCTTGTAAGAGAGATGTTCCATTCCCTTAATAATCTTTGTGGCTCTGTGATGGACTCTCAAGCAGTTCTATGCCCCTCTTCAACTGCGGTGCCCAGAACTGAACACAGTACTGCAGATGTGCCCTCACCAGGGCAGAGGGCAGGAGAACTTCTCTCAACCTACTAGCCACAGCCCTTCTAATACACCTCAGAATGGCATTGATCCTTTTGGCCACCAGGACACACTGCTGGCTCATGGTCAACCTCCCATCCACTTGAACCCCCAAATCGTTTTTTCCTTCACTGCTTTCCAACAGTTCAAGTCAATCTTAACTACAGGGCAATTATGCATTATAGCAGTAGAAAATCTTTCAAGTTCAAAATCTTCTGCAGAAGAAAGAT
This sequence comes from Psilopogon haemacephalus, assembly GCA_013396835.1. NCBI lineage: Eukaryota > Metazoa > Chordata > Aves > Piciformes > Megalaimidae > Psilopogon > Psilopogon haemacephalus. The sequence continues at coordinate 388,755 of VWZI01017944.1, forward strand.
TTCTTGAAGAGTGTTCTGGGAATGATTTAAACAAGGGCAACATGTGAAACATGTATAACTGATAGCCTAACTTTCAAACCCATCAGTTCTGCATAACTGTAAGATTTAAAGTCTCAGGTGGTGAAAAGATCAACATGAAATTGCAAACTGTCACTAAATGTATGTACACACATGCACACCTGAACATAAACCACTGTTCTGACAACAGCAGTGTGGTCCTTTTTACAAACCATTTCCCACTAACCCTGATGTTCATAAGATGCAATACATTCAGATCAGCATTCAAAAACTAAATAGTGTTTGTGTGTATATATATATATACACACACACACTATTTTCTACCTGAATGCATGTAATGAATTATATTTCACAATTAGTCACTAGTTGAAGAAGTAACTCAATATTTTGCAGTGCCATTTGAATGTCACTAACTACAATGGTTTGCTTTTCTGTGACAGGCACTCCTAATGTAAACAATACAGACATGGTGTACAACACAATTCAGGATTTGTGGTGGTTGTTACCCCAGAATCACTTTAGACAGTTTTCTGAAGCAGACAAAGAATGAAAATTACATTAAGGACAGTTTTAAGCTCAAAAAAAATCAATACAGAAATAGCAACAGCTCATGCTGATTTATATGATGTACAGATATAATAGTGTCAGGAAATAGTAAATAACAGTTCAGTTACCAAGAGTTTTTTTCCCTTCCAATGTTGAAAATTTGCATTATTAAGGCTCTTTGAAAACTTTTGACTGAACTCTGTCATAGGAAGTTACGAGATTCCTACCACCAGGCAGCATGTAAATCCAGACATTACCTTGATTTAGTTCTAATTCACCAAATAAAATATGTCTGGTCCCAAAAATAATTTACTTTCCCAAAATGAAGGTATAGGTTACACAGTAACATTGAGAATTTAGCCACAATCCCTCTGATCTAACCAGGTGGAATCCCACTGATTTTAACCTGAGAAGCACTCCAGGTGCCAAGTTAAATAATTATCCCAGTATCAGCAGAATAACCATGGCTTGCACTTTACTATTATTTCTGCATTTATAGTATCAAAACTTGACCCCATATCTCAGCTAGATAAAACTGTAAGCAGCAAGTGAAAGTTCTGCACAAGAAAAGTCTGTAGGGATCAAAAGAAAATATAAGTAGAGCAAATAGTCAAATGAGTCCTCTTTGTTTTGCAATTTTTAACTTAAGGCAAAACTCCATGGCTTTTGTACTAAAGTATCACCAGCACACAAATGCTCTAAATTAGGCTTTTGTTAAAGCAGTCTTCAAAACTAAAGCACAACTAAGCAGAGCTTTTTTCATTACACTCATTTTAAAGGCTCTTACAGATTAAAATTTTAATGCATTTCAATTTTGCTTTAAGTGCCTTAACAACATTTATATCTTGAGATTTAGCTTGAAGCCTAAGCATTCACAACTTCTAGAATTGTTTCCTAAAACCTTTGTGTACATTTTTCAGCAAACTCATCAAATTCATGCAAATAGCAATGAGTTTGGATCACCACTGCAGTGGCTCTTAAGACTAATGAAATCATGCATTTCCAAAAAAATCCCAGTTTCTTCCTTTAAAAAAACAACAAAAACAACAGCAGCAAAACCAAAACAAAACAGAACAAACAACACCCAAACATACAAAAAACCTACCCCGAACAAAATGGAATAAACCAACAAACCACAAAAAAACCAAACCAAAACAACGGCTAACCACTACCCTCAACAACAACCACCATGCTCTCCCCCAAACCCCCCAACACAACCCAACCAAACAACAATTAAAAAAAAAAAAACCTAAAGCAAAACACAACAGGATAAACCCCCCCCAAACTACCAAACCCAAACACCACAGGAATAATCTTAACAATTTTTAGAAGTCACAGCAATGTTTCTTTTTTTTATCAATGGCCATGATCCTACTATGTTTTTCTATAGATTAAATAGCTATAGAACTATAGATACTTCTGTTGACAAAAGATTGTTAAGGAATGTCAACCATCTAATGGTGTAACTTGAACTTTTAAGAGAAATGTGGCTACAAGGCTCTGCAGCTCTTTAAGACTGAGACATCCTAGCTATAGAAAATGAACAAGTTTTCATACTTAGATATAAAATGGTATTTCAAGAAAAAGAACTGTAATAGGCAGTTTAGAAGCACTGTGAAAAGTAAAAATAGAAACAACAAAAGAACAATAAAATCCCAAAGTCTATCAATACTTGGATATTTTTCTTCAGAAATTTTTCTTTAACACACCATCGTATGTTGTAAATGGTAGACTACTAGTATCCAAAGTATTTCTTTCAAGCTGGCTATCAAGGGAAAACAAGAAAAGTAAGTTAGATTCTTGGTGTCTAAATGAGTCAATATTTAGATAGGTGATGATAACACATGGAAGACTGAAATATATACCACAGATGTATGATTTGTCTCACTATCCCAAAATCATTGAATTTCAAGACTGAAAAGCTCCATTATCCTATTTCATCTAGCTCTCTGTGCTGTACAACTTTCACTCTACAGACCATTTTCCAGTGTTTTGTCAATTCTAGTTATGAAAGTCTCAAGCAAACGGGTTTCTAATATTTCCCTAAAATTACTTTCTGCAACCTAATATATCTCTGCCATGATTTTTTTTTTGCCATACAGTTTAATTTCTCTCTTGCTTGTTTTCATCCTATGGGAATAGCTCTCAGACCTCAACATAGCTCTACATGTGCTTACATTTAAACACATCCTAATACAAACCACTTTTGAATATTCAGAAAAAAACCCCCAAAAACCAAAAACAGAAAAACCAAAAAACGAGCTAACAGAACAAAGCTAAGTGAGAAAAAAGATAATACAATAAACTGCACTATCGAAGATCAATTTGTCAGCACAGATGTAGTTCATAGAAATACAGAAAAAACACTTCTATATGTAGCCTTGAAGAGACAAATCATACTTTTTACATCTAAAGATAGTAATGAATTTACTTAATTCTATCAGTATGAGAATACATATAAAACAAGGAAAATTATTTAATTTCCACTTCAGTTCTCTCTGTAAAAGAGATATAATGCTTCCTTAACCAGAGATTACTATCTACTTAGATTCACTAGCTAGCCATGAGGAAATATATATATAGTATTATTTCTTATATATACAAAGAAATAATACAATTTCTGCATTTCATTGAGGAGTTGCATGAAATATTCACCATTATTTATGAATATAATTGAAAAATGGATTTCAATTTTGCAAGTTCTGTTCCATACTCCTTCACTGATCAATATTGTGTTCACCATGTCATTATCTAATTATTAATTTAATAATTTAATTTTAAAAACTATTTTGTTTATTTAATTATTTTTCATTCACTTCAGCAAGACTTACTGAATAATTTTATCACAGCAAAGAAGTGTTGCCATTTAATCACTATTGAAAGTTGAGCAGCAGATGTGAAGAAGGAAAAGACACCAGAGAAAACCAGGTAAAAATGCACTGCAACTGTATTTCAGAGTTTCATATTCACAATGCAGGGAGCATTGAAATTGCATTTTCCCACGTGCTTAGCTTAAAAATCCAACAGGATGCTTTTTTTGTTGTTTGTTTTTAGTTTTGTTTTGTTTTTTAAAATATACTTTTAATACATGAATAATTATAAGCAGGTTATTTTTTTAAAGTCTGCTTTCTTTACAAAAGATTCTTTTGGGGTGTTTGGAACTTCATTTCCTGTTTCTATAAAAAACTACACCAGTATTTGCCTGAAAACAAACTAGCAACAAGTGTTCCTAAATTTGGACTGAATATTAGAACTGTGAGTATTGCTCTCAGCCACTGTTTGGATAACTACAATCACATTAACTTAGATTTGGAATCCAAAAATTTCAGTTTCATAACAAGTGATTGACTGCAGCTATTTATTCTCAACCACAATTTACAGGAACATTTTCTCTTGAAGAGATAACAGGCAAAATTGATTTATCAAATAAAGAACTTCCTGTGTGCAGATGAACACCTTGAAATGTAGAGAGCTGTGCCATCATGGTATCTAGACACATTAAAGGTAGCATATCTAAATCAACATGGAGATGCATTACTACACAAGCCTACAGAAATGCATGAAGTGGAAGGTTCATATTCAATGAGCTGAACACACCATAAAAACACAAGCTTGAAATCACTTATGCAGCATTATGATGATTAATGATTTTGGCCCTTTGCTACAGTATTGCAACAGCCCTGAAAAATGATGCAATTCCTTCTTTTGAAGAATGAATTTTAAAATACTTGCTGCTAAAAGGTCAGTGTATACAGTCTGGAGGTTAATTAAGACTTAAGGAACAGTTTCATTACATTTCTAAAAACTCTTCTTAATTTCATCAGCTTTCCAACAGTTCCATTGTTGGAATGTAAATTACAATTAATAGACTCACCCACATTTTAAAAAATTGTCATTCAGAAAAGTTTCTTAACCAACTCAAACCTACCTTTTCAGTCTTCAAATGCTCAAAACTTAAAATTAAGAACATTAGACAGAAAATAATATGTAGAGGTTTCTTAATTCTCCCTTTTGCAAGTAACTATGTTTTTCCAGGCCTGCCAGTATCATAGAATGGCTTAGGTTGGAAGGGACCTTAGAGATATCTACTCCAAGCTCCACACCATGAGCAGGGATGCCTTTCAATTAAACGTCTGGTCAAGGCCTTATTCAACTTGGCTTTGAACATTCTCATGGAGAAAGCATCCAGTACCTCCCTGGACACCTAACCCAGAGTCTCACCACCCTCATACTGGAGAACTTCTTTCTATGATCCAATCTAAACCTATTCTCCCTCAGCTTCAAACGCTCAGGTCAAAAAAATCTAAATTGCATTTCAAATTCAACAGTCTGCAGTACATGTAAGTAAATACAAATAGTTCTGCAAGCTCAGTGTAAACTCCCAGTGTAGCAAGGAAAAGGCATGTCTTCTATATTAACGCAAAATTATTTCGCATAGAAAAATATTTAGTTTTTAATAACCACTGGTGCTTTATGCAGACAGTCCCATTAACTATTAACTTGGTATATGCTGATTTAGCCATTGACACCATAATTTTAGAGAAATAATATCTTACTTATTCACAATGTCACCCCTTAGAGTTACAAAACAGAAGGCTGAATCGATTTGTGAAAGGCAGCACTACATCCAGTTACTGGCCCAGTATCTTTAAAGACCATGCAGAAATGGACAAAGTGACAGCACAGAAGCATGTCTTTGAAAACATTTAGTCTCAGTATGGGAGAAGGCAGAGGAAAGCACTCAAAGCTGAGAACACCAAAGAATCTTCCCACCCCTGTATTTTTTCTTAGCACAGGATGACATCCTTTTTACATTTTCTGAAAGCTGTTAAATGATGGACACCTGAATTTCTATTATTAACAAGCTAAATGGTATTTTCTTTTTTTGCAGAACATAAAAATTTAAAAGCAGCAATAACCAAAAGGATATTTTAAAGATCAAAGTGTTAAGCAACCATGTTAAACAGAAGTAAAAAATCAGAGAAAAATCCTTCTAATTTTACTGATATCCTCAAAACTAATCATGGCATTAGACATATTGTTGGAAAGTAATTTTCATCAGAAAAGCCAATGTCTAAAAGCTTATTCTAGTCCCCAGATAGAATTTATGCTATGTATCTTTTTGCTTGGTTATTTAGGTTGCTTACAGGTAACATTTATTTTGAAAGTTTGCAGAAAATTCACTCAGCCACTTACAAACTTCAAAGCATAGAAAAGTTCAGTTTTACTTCAGATGAAAGGAGAAGAAAGAATGGAATAACAGACTTATTTTCTTCCATTCTTTTCTTGTCAGAATTATTTATCATTAATTTAACAATAATGAGCAAGTGAAAAAAATGCACCAAATATCTAAACCCAGCAATTGTCAAAATGTGATAAAAGAATTAACATGACAGGCACAAAATCATCCATAATGAGAGAGCTCACATCCTCAACTGCACAGTCTATGATGGAATGGACAGAAATTTTAGAGTATTTGGTGGCAGACTCAAGGTTGTCTCTTACCTCTGACACAATGCTGAAGTTGCAAATAAGATCTGGTGAAAGTTCATAGAATCATCAAATGTCAGGAGCTGGAAGGGACCTTGAAAGATCATCTGGTCCGGCCCGGCTGCAGAGCAGGATCACATATACCAGATCACACTGGAACGCATCCAGACTCCACAACTTCCCTGGACAACTGGTTCCAGCGCTCTGTCACACTCACAATGAAAAAATTCTTCCTTGGGTTCACATGGAACCTCCTATGCCTCAGCTTCCACCCATTGACCCCTGTCACTGGGCATCACCGAGAAAAGTCTGGCTCCATCCTCCTGGTACTCACACCTTATATATTTATAAACATGGATTAGGTTACCCCTTAGTCATCTCTCCAAGCTAAAAAGCTCCAGCTCCCTCACTCTCTCCTCCTAAGGAAGATGTTCAACTTCCTTAATCATTTTTGTGGATCTGCACTGGACTCTCTCAAGCAGCTCTCTGTCCTTTTTTAGCCGGGCGGCCCAGAACTGGGCACAATACTCCAGATGAGGTGTCACCAGAGCAGAGTAGAGGGGAAGAAACCCCCATCTCGACCTACTAACCACACCCCTTCCAATATACTCCACAATTGTATTTGCCTTCCTGGCCACAAGAGCACATTGGTGTTTCATGACCATCCTTCCATCCACCAGGACTCCCAAGTCTTTCTCCCCTTCACTGCTCTCCAGCAGGTCAGTCTCCAACCTATACTGATACATGGGATTGTTCTTTCCCAGTACACTTGCACCTGTTGAGCTTCATTAAATTTCTCCCTCCCCAACTCTCCAGCCTCTCTAAGTCTCTCTGAACAGCAGCACAACTCTCCAGTGTGGCAGCCACTCCACCCAGCTTGGTGTCATGAGCAAACTTGCGGACACTGCACTCCATGCCCTCATCCAGGTCATTAATGAATACATTGAATAACTCTGCTTCTACTACCGACCCCTGAGGGACTCCACTAATTACAGGCCTCCAGCTAGACTCTGTCCTATTGACCACAATTCTCTGACTTCTTTCCTTTAACCAGTTCCTACATCATTACTCCATCACGCAGACCACACCTCCTCAGTTTGAGGATGCTGTGGGAAATAGAGTCAAATGCTTTATTGAAATCAAGGTAAAGCACATCCACTGCTCCTCCATCATCCACCTGGTTATGTCCTCATAGAAGGTTATCAGGTTGGTCAAACATGACCTTCCCTTTGTAAAACCATGCTGACTGCCCCCAACAGAAGGCGAGGCTAACTGGTCTATAGTTATCTGGGTCATTCTTTTTACCCTTTTTTAAGATTGGAGTGATGTTTGCCCTCCTCCAATCCCCAGGCACCTCTCCTGTCCATCTTGACTTACCAAAGATGATGGAAAGTGGTCTGGCAATGACCTCTGCCAGCTCCTTCAGCACTTACAGGTGCATGCCATCAGGACCCATGGACGTCCAGTTCCCTAACCCAGTCCTCACTAACCCAGTTTTCCCAACCCAGCCCTCACTAACCCAGTTTTCATCAACCAAGGAAGCCTCTTCCTTTACCTTGTCTTCCTCTGTGGCCTCAGGAGTGTGGGGCTCCTGAGTATAGATGGAGACAAAGAAGGCATTCAGCCACTCTGCCTTTTTCACTTCCTACCTTACCAAGGCACCCATCCCTATGTTGCCTCTAGTGTTGGTTCTTCCTGCAATATATTTCAAGGAGAACTTTCTGTTGTCTTTGGCCTGCCTTGCAAGATTGAATTCCAAGAAGCACTTAGCCTTCCTAGTAGCCTCTCTACATCCTCTGGCAACTCTCTTATACTCCTCCCAGGTGGCCAGTCCTTCCTTCCACAATGTATGGACTTTCTTCTTCTACACGATTTTGTCCAGCAGCTCCCTACTTAACCATGCAGGTCTTCCTACTCCCCTTCCTGATTTCCTACTCACTGGAATGCTTTGATCTTGATCTTGGAAGAAGTATTTCTTGAATATTAACCAACTATCATGGCCCCCTTTGCCTTGTAGTACCTTGTCCCATGGTATTTCTCCTAACAATTGCTTGAAGAGGCCAAAGTTAGCCCTGCTGGAATCCAGAGTTGTGATCCTGCTAGAGTTCTTCAAAAGCTACTCAACAAAGCCAGTGTCCTCCAGGTATCACAAAGAAACCCATCATTTTCCACAAGGGGAAACCACTCCATCTCTACTAAATTTCAAAATAAGTAGTTTCATTTTATAAATTATTATTAAATTGGTTTATCCTTTTGACTTACTCTTCTTCAGTCAAGGCTGTCAAACATCTTTGAAACCTTCTAGAAATGTTACCTATGTAGAATTTATTATCCAAACTCTATATGTTATACCAGAGTTCTGATTGATAAAATTCAATTTAAACAATAGAAGTTAGTTTAATTTTTTTAGTTCAAATTTCTTTAGTGCTGAAGAACTAATTTGCATTTTCTTCAGCAATCAATTCAATTGACAACATTTTCTGGCTGACAGAACATTTTGAAAAGATAATAAATTTTTTTTCAAAGCATGACATTGTGCAATCTTTTGAATAAAATAACACTAGAAATATTAACTCCTGCAGGAGACTATATACATTTAATTGTGATAGATTAAACATATTTTAAACTGTTCTGTCCTTGAAAAAAACTATTTTCCATCAGAAGATGCTAATGTAGTGAACTGTTCCATCATTAATGATTAGCTAAAACCTATCAGCTTCCCTTGCCTAACAGTTCGTGACATTTAAAAGTATCAGGAAATGATGTTTTTCAAATTGTAGTTCATTACACTATTATGCCATTTCTACTTCATGAAAAATTACTATTTCTGCAATGGCATTTTGGTGTTCTATAAATTCTTTGACAATGTGAATCTTGCCCCAAAACTTACAGGAACCAAAACTCCTATTTCCACCAAGTCTCTGGCGGAAATAAGACTAGATAAATATGACCTGGATCAACAGATGGTTTTGTAAGCTAGAAATGTTCAAAACTACCTTGTTCAGAAAGCAGCAATTGACAGTTCACCACTAGCTGTTGGTGTAGCCTATAGCCCAGAGGTTGGTGCCAAGACTCATTTCATTATCTTCACTGACAGCCAAGATAACTCAGCAGCACCCTCAGCAGATTTGCAGGTGGCACCAAAGTAAAGAGAGAACTTGACATGATGCCTAGGAGAGCAAGGTAAAAGTAAACTGCAAAGTTCTTCATACAATGGTATAGGCAGGACAAGATAGGTGGTATCCTCAAAAGAACCTTGGGATTAAGATGGGTGGCAGGCTGAACAGTTAATATGATAATTACATGCAGACCAAAGAAAATCAAGAGATTCTTAACATGGTAATAAAGGGTCAAGAGACACAAGGAAAATGCATACATGGAATTTGGTTTAACTAATTATAAAGGATCCAGTTTCAGATGTGGAGAAACATCTGAAAAACAAAATCTGCTATATTTTACAATGTGGACAAGAGTGTCTGATTCTGCTCTGACTCTTTTTTCTCTACCAGGTCCTCCAAGAAGTATCAAATGTGTTCTGTGACATCCAGCACAGTACAAGCAATAGAGGTGGGCAGACCTACTGAGGCTGGACTGCATTTGCCCCTGCAAAGTCAAAGCAGTTTATTAAATTTAATACCAAGTCTCACTTTACTCTTAAAACATTATTTTGGAAAAGTATTACACTGTGAAATACAAAGCTACAAGAATGGAAGACAGAGAGCAATTTTCGTATGCTAAGCTGTCAGTGCTGCATTCTAAATCAGGTTTAATGCAGAGTTGAAGCTATCATCAAGCCTTCAAAAGCTCTCAGTAGTAGTTCTTGCAGGATCTAGGTAATGTCACAAGGTACAAATGAGACATTAGAAGGAACATAGGCCCAGTATCTGCCTTGAAGTGATGCGGCAAAATCATGTTATAAATGCTGTCATGGTAGGCCTGATAGACCAAAATAGGCCTCAACATGTCCTGGCCTGCCCAGACATGTTTTTCTGCTCTCCCTCCCTTTGTCATGAGTAGAAGCAACTGCAGGAAAGAGGACAAACGAACCTGGAGCCACTGAGTCTAAGGACCCTGGCATGTCCAGACTTGTTTTGTTCCCGTTTACATCCTGTGGTAAACACTTGGCTTGTGCCTGCCTTGTGCATGGGCTATATTTTTCCCAAATTTGGGTAAATCAAGCCTATGACTTCACCTAATATGATCAACCTTGGCTAGCTGCCGTTCTGATTGGCTGTGTCCAAAGGCTCATTAGTCTCAGGCTGTATTGATAATAAGAAATGAGCAGGTAACACAATATGCTCTGCCATTGTATCCATGCTTGCTTGCCTGCTGCTGCCTGCTGCCATTGCTTTATAGCATTGCACTTTGCCAAGCTGTAAGTCAGCTTTGTTGAATAACAAGCCCTGTGTTTTGGGCTAGTTTGTTTGTCTGGAAACTGCCTGCTTGGAGTTTAACAGGAACCTGCTTTAAATGCCTCCAAACAATAGGTCTGCATAGCCAGCGTGACATCTGTGCCAGGACTGCACATTGCAAGATATCCTGCCTGCACCTTAAAGTCTCCTGCCAAGATGGGAAGTGGATCTGGAGACACACAAATCATTCAGAGAAATCAGAGATTGTTTGCCCCCAGCAGCCTGTAAAGCCTGGGAAGAAACAGAAGTCTCAGTGGCCACCAAGACATTAACAGAATTCCCTGCAAGAATTTGGGTATTGTCTGAAGCTATAGCTAGCCCCGTGAGTTGGGAGGTAATATTTTCTGAGTAAATACTTAAAGCCTCTTGTAACTTACCAATTTCCTTCTGCCATAAGCAGAAAGGAGCTTCATGAGTCCATCTAGTGGGCAAGAAGTATATTGATGACAAGAACCTTCTCTTCCAGTTTATTTAATCTTTATATATATATTGCTAGCTATTTGTTCTAGATCCAGTTTATCCTTTGTATGATTGCATGACCATTGCAAGAGAAACAGATTATTATTAAAATTAGTGGTTGGGGTGGTGAGAGTTCTGAATATTGAAAATTAATAAACAATATTATTTTTGAAAAATCATATCTTGCATCAATTAATTACCCCTCTATTACAAATGCATATAGGGAAACACTCTACAGAGACTAAAAATGTAGCCTGGGAATACACACTAGAAGGTGTATTGCCTGTAAATTATATAACTAAAACTTCAGGTTTCCTATGATAGGAAGGAAAACTAGACTCCTGAACAATGATACAGGAACAAAAAAGGCATGATGCAAGTCCAGAAGGGGGCCACGAGCACAGAGAATAACTTAACACAGGCCCAAAAATATTTAATGTAATTACTGTAACCATACAACAGAATTTCAGAGCAGTTTCAAAGTGTGAAAAATGATAGATGTCAAAATTAGAAACTGGATGTCTGTATTCCATAAAAGACTAAGAAATATGTGGGGGAAAAAAAATGACCTGTGGAGAGAATGTTCAAATGGAGCAGTACTAAAGATGGCATTGAATAGCAGCATGAATGAAACAGTTCTGATGGTCTATGTGTGCTCAGGACATAGAGAAAGAAATTACCCAGTTAATAAGCACCTGAAGAATGACTAATTTGTACCGATGCATGGTACAAAACTGTAGAAATCAAAGAATTTGCAAGTTAGTGTCCTTGGTTTTGGGCAGCTCTGGGGTAGCACAGCATTAGGCACCAGGTAGCCATAGAACCCAGAACAATAACCTACAGCCTTGAATAAAGAACTCTGTGTGACAAAACCAGCATTGGACTGAATCTGGTTTCTGGGCACTACAGGCTGATTTGTTTTCCTAAGAAAGCTGAATTGCAGAGCAACCAGTTATGGCTGAGGCAAGCAGTCTGTCAGACTAAAACTACCATCAGCTCTGGCTAGTGACTGCTAGATAAGGGCAGGCATTAGAAGGAACAATTAAAATAATTAATAAAATAATGTGATAGTTTGAACTAATTGGAGAATTTGAATGAGAAATTAGACTATAGGCTGAGAAGAGGAAAATACTGATGGCGCTACTTCACTCATAGTTCCACTGAGAAAGAAAAAAAAACAAAAAAACAACCATTTAAGAGTTCTAACCCAAACACAGATAAGTCAGATGGTCAGACTGCTTCAGACTGCTTTGGGCTGTGACTCTTGCCTGGCTCCTTCTCCCTGCCTCTTGTAGCTGAATCTGAATAATTTCACTAACTTCTTTCCTGCTGCTAATCCTCCTGGCTGATCTACCTTCGCCTATCTGCTGCATACAACAGATTGTGAGATAAGACTGGGGAAAGGAGGAAGGTGGTAGAGGTGGTTAGAAACCCCTCTTGGGGATTTTGATCTCTGGGAGGGGTGTGGTGTTGCTGTATTACCTTTTTACTGTATATATCTGTAAGTATCTGTTATACATTGTAAACATTTGCTTGTATATTGTGCAAAGCTACAAATATAAAGCTTCATTTATTAACTTCCAGCCAACTGAGTCCTAGCCTAGGTTATTTCAAAGTGTGGGGGGATAGATAATTGCCAAACCACCACAAATAATAATTAATAATTAATTTTTTAAAAATAACTGTATTAGGGAAAATTGATTGAATTTATTTGTAACAGATCAGTGTCTGGCGCAGCTGCTTGCAAAGGATGCTGCATGGACTCCATGCAATTCAATGTGAATTAGTGGAAGACCTTTATTACTTCTTACACCTGTGTTTATATAGACTGAGCACCGAACACCATGCCTACAAATATTAATCTATTGGTATAACCTAGGCAAGCACAACCCCAGTCATTAACATAGATAAATTTGTTATTCCCTGAGCCACCTGCAACCACTGTTTCCTGGTGCCATGTGGGAGCCAGTGACATATTATGAGAATCAGGCCAGATGACCTTCCTCAGCTGTGGGAATGAAGGCCGAATTGCTCATTATTTTTCACTCTCATCACATTGCCACAGATCAGAATCATTGGGAAGTTTCTGTGAAGTGTTTCAATACTGAGTGAGAATCCTAAATTGCATAAATGGAATGAAGGGCAAGCCCACGGTGCACAATGTACAGCCATATGGAGAGCTCCAGGCTAATGCAGTCAGAGATCCTGGCCCAGTAACACAAGCACAATCTGACTTGAGAAGTGCAACTGTCATGCTTCCAGCCCAAAACTGTCTCAACACCCATTTGCGGCCATCTATAGTGCCTTCCCACTCCACAGGGTGGCTGCCAGGTCAAGGTGCAGAGGCTGACTAGATGATATGTCAAAAATTACTTCAATGCAATAGAGAAATCAAATTTCTCTGAAATGTAGGTATATGAACATGAGAGAGCAGGCTGCCTGAGCTGGAATTTAATCTGAAAACAAAATATTAGAACAGTTCAGTTATAAAATATCCAAGTCCAAATCCACTCTTCTCACTCACTTCTAATGCAAGCAGTTGAAAACTCACAGTCTGTGATATCCAAAGGCCATGCTCACTTTCTAGGGTGTTTGTATTTCTGTTAGAAATACATTCATCTAGTGCAGCCCAGGAAGATAATGTAAGACAAAGCTATCTCATGACTTGAACTCATTTGTTCTTTTCTATTTTCTACATGTACCAGAATTCTTCATGTAATTGTCACAAGTTACATGGAATTTCACCTGTTACAACCATAACTGTTTTAAGTTTCACCAGCCTACATCATGGTATTTTGTTTCTTCATAACTTGGCTTCACTGAAAAGCCTCCACACAGTAACTGCCACTACCCAGGAATAATTCTATAAACATGGATTGCCTCTGCAGCAGCTATTTTTGCATACATCCTTGAATCCAGTCATATAATTAAAAACTAAATCTCAATACATTTTTGTAAAGATACACGTCATTGATTTATCTGACTGCAGTGCTTTAAGGCTTACTAGAATATTCTAATATGAGAAACAAGAGCATTGGTTATAAAGGAGTAATAATGATAAATTCTATAGTTTGCTAAAAGGTATAAAAAGCCAAAGTATAAACAATTCTTTCTTCTTTGCTCTTAGGCACTGGATCTGTTCACTGCTCCTTCGCTCTGCTCTAAGCTCTTCTGCTAACGTTGACTGACCAGATAACATGTAAATCTTGCTGGTTGTTTGCTATCTGGGAGACAGAGAGGGTGGTGTTGGTCCTTTCTGGCCTTTTTCTTTGTATGGGGAGAGGAGATCGGATTTCTGTATTATTTTTTAATTGTGTATAATTATAAATACTTGTATATATATTATACAAGTATAATACTTGTATATATATTATACAAGCATATATATATATATATATATATGCTTGTAAATTTAGCTTTGCTGTAGATTTAGCTTTATCATACTTCCAATCCATTTGACTTGGTCTGGTAGATTAAACTGGGGAGGGGGGAAGGGGGGAGCAGTTCGCAACCCACCACCGATGCCTCTCTGTCAAAGTGTTGAGGAGTTAATGAGTTATGGCAACCACCTTGGCTTAGGCTGTTTTCAAATTTCTCAGAAAGAGATAATGCTAAAAATAGTTCAAATGTGCTGCTTAAAAGACTGCAAATGTGCTGAGCCTTCCAAAGCCCTCATAAGGTGTTAACAAATCTTAGCAAATTCTCATTATGGCTATGTCATTATATTGTTAAGTTTTATACAAATAGCAATGTTGGTAAATTAGAACACTGAAAGTGTAATGTTTGAGTCTGCTCACCTGAGTGAGCAATGCTAAGTTAAAAAGGGCAACAGATAGAATATCCCTATTTTTTTCAGACTACACTGTACCAAAGCAAATTTGTAGTTGTTTAAGATCTATATTTCTAACACGTGTCACTTTTAAGGAGATTAAATTGCACAAAACATAGTATTTTATTATCTAAATTCTTAAAGCACTTCACCTGAAAGTCCAGGTGCCACCTCTAATCATAAAACAGCATACACTAAGCAAATTCTTTTTGCCAGAATCTCTTACATTCATTATTATTACATCGCATTAAGAAAATGCTGACTCAACAACAGCTATTTTGCTGTAGAATAGATAATCTCCTAAATAGGCACAGATGTGTCAAACAGAAAATATTAGCAAAATACTTTCAGTTTATGATGTACATGCAAAGACAGAAGTACGTGCATTGTTCATCCTAGGGAACGTGAGCTATGTAAAACACCAACTATCTGCCTCTGCACAGAGGCTTTAGCCAGCAGAACAAGCCATATGATTGCTTCCAGCATTTTATTCTGCTCTTAACTTGGTTATGTGAACTGGGAAGTCAGTCTGTGTTCTCTGCACTGCTGTAATGACATCGAGAAACAGAAATGTGAACTGTTAAGCAACTCTAGATCTACAAAGTTCCACATACAATAAGAACCTATTTTTAGCTCTTTCTGCACATGAGCTGAATATTGGATGACAGCAGCATGACAGTGAAGAGAAGTGAATCTTCGCAGATAAGTGAGAAGTAACAATGTGGAGATTGACAGAGGTATGTGGGGCATGCCAAAACCATTAGAGAAGTTAATTTGAGATGCCACAGAAAACAAACACAGTGTACTGTATAAACAACAAGGAAGAAAACTATATAAACTTAAACTCATCAGGCTTCTCTTTAAAAAGAAACTAAGGCAGCAGCAAAACAGGCAGGAGAGGAAATACAAGAATAGAGGTTATTTGTCCAAAATCACACTGCAGATAAGCAATAGAAACAGAGTCTAGACCTTATGAATCTAGAACAGGAGCCTATCAGACTGGCTTCCTCGTTTTGCCCCAAGTTCATTAGTTTTCACAAAGGTAGTGAAAGGACACAAAACAAATTTTCTCTCTAAAAAGTGTTTCCTTAACCATTGAGAACAAATGTATTGGGAAAAAAAGAGACATATTTTAATGTAGTTTATCTCTCCAAAACCTCCAAACCCTCATTGGCTTCTTTATTCAATAACAATTTAGACCTTTTTTTTTCTTTTTTATTACAGGGACAGGGCCCCCACATTCACCTGGTTTCTGCTTCTTTTTAGGACCTCCAACACTTACCGGTAACACTTAGGTTTAATTAAAGCATGAGGCTTAATGACAGTTTAGAGGAATGTACTAATTAAATAGTGTCATTCAAGGACAACTTTGTTTTCCAAGGTGGTAGTCAGTGTTACTCTAATCAAAATTAAATCAATAAAGTGGAACTCAGCAAATCAGACACAGCATTAATAACTGCAACACTAGTGATTCTGCCTTAATCATGAAAAAGAGTAAGCAACCGTCAACTGCTTTTATGTGAATGAATTCGAATAAAGCACCCTTTTATGCCACGCCTGTATAGCAAATCATTACTTGTTACACTTTTAGAACATAAAGACCACATCTACTCACCCTACATTCCAAAGACTGCAACAACAGAAATACAGATGATGTAACACATCCCCATAATTTCTTCTATGAACTGTCAGTGATGATTTTCTATAGAAGGGGGTAGAAACCAGCCAAATATACGTATTTGGGAGCAGATATTTGGCAGGGAAGCAATTTTTTTCTTTCATAATTCCAGCAAACAGCTGTCATCTCCCAGGTCAGTCATTGGACTACTCCACTCTGATACTGTTTGTTGTCATGTATGTCTCTGTAGCTAATGCAATGGCCGCAGAATGTTGAACTGAATCCTAAGCAGAATGTGGTTGATGTTAAATCTTACCAACAATATGGATTAAGGGTGCTAGGAGGAATGCAATTAGCATCAACACACTTTTGTCTTCCAGCTGTCCAGCAAATCATGGTTTTGGTTCGGGTTTTTTGTGTGTTTGTTTGTGGTGGATTTTTTTCTTTTTTTTTCTTTTTCTTTTTTTTTTTTTATAATGATGCACTGGTTTTAGATTTTTTAATTAGGGGAACTATTCAGCACAATATAAGCTTCATAGCATTGATTTTCTGTTCAACACACTTTCCTTTGCAACTTTATTCATGATGTTCTAGTTAAATCTCTGACAGCAGTTCTCACAGAAACTTTTTTATTGAGGACTTATAACAATCATAAAACTGTACTCTGAGCTGAAACTCAGCATATAAAGGCTCAGTGAGGGAACACTCACACTATTTAAAAGTGTTTTTAGTATTTGTAAAGGTAGTATGAAAGAAAGAACCCTCAATACCATCAGTAACTTTATAGTACCAATGATAAAACTAATAAAACACATCTCCTATCACTTTTTACTTTTCCTTTCATTATTACTTCCCTCCCAGTATTATTGGACATTGATAAAACACAGCCTCTTCTCAGTGTAAAGATAATTCAATACAACTGACAATTCATCACTTGGGCTTTCTGCTGAACCTATAATTGAGAATTAATATTTCTCCATACTAAAGGGATATGCACAAGAAGCAAATTGAGGTGCATCACCTGATTTAAGATCAGTTGTACACAGACTCTTAGGAGCCAATTGTTTAAGTGACAGAAGAGGTAGATTGGAATATTCCACTGTATTTTTTTTTAAAACCCATTGCATCTCTGTACACCTAACTTTATAAAAAAATCTTCTATAAAACCAATTTTTGTAAGGCCTAAAATTTCCTTCCTCTACAGAAAAAGAAGTCTGCTTCCAGCTTAAAGTCACCTGGTCAGCAATATATGCAAATATACACATTAGAATGGCCAAAGGGGAAAAGTAATCTGCCTTCAAATTTATCACGGCTATCTTGACACTGTGGAAGGCAACTGTACCTGCTGCCTGCCCCCTCTTAAAGATAAACTGCAACTCTCATTCCATAAGGATTATTTTCTTCAGGACTGATTTTTTGCAAATTTATGCATTTATTTTTTTATTTAAAGGAGGTGTTTCTTGCAACCAGTGATTAAGGAAGACAAGAAAAGGGCTTGTTCCCATTTCTATGATTCTTGGAGAGCCTTCTGCTGCATGGAGCCAAAAGGATTGTGAAGGAAAGGGTTCTCTTAAGTTTCAGCCAGGATCCTGGGCAGGTCTACATGTTCCTCTAATGTCCTGCTACCTCACTAACTACTCTTATCTCTTGCTCTTGTAAAACAGAAACAAAACCAAACAAACCACAAAAGCATACAAACCACACACACACCCCACAAATGCACCCTGAAAGCAATACAAAGCAGGATACTAATTTGAGTCTTCTGAAAGAAGTCGAAGTCAAAATCAAGACACCATAATTTGCCAAGCAAGTGGTCCTCAGCCCTTTGTCTTCATTATTCAAAAGAGTTTGTGCTGAAAATTTGGTATATAGATCAAACTTAAGCATTCCATGAAACATTTCATGTGTTACAGCAGGAAATCTTTCTGTGAACAATGAGCCTCTCTTTTCCTTTTCTTGGTTGTTTGTTCACATGAGGATTGTAACAGATGAAAATGACTTTGACAGACCTCTATTATTTATTCAGGCAGATCATAAAATCTTCCTATATTTATACAGAACACCATTTGAAAAAAGAATGAAAAGATAAGACAGAAAATGCAGCCAGGTGAATATGTAGGCTTTATAAATAGAATATCTTAATATCTTCTATACTAGCATGCCCACTTGACTCAGCATTATTATCTCTTGTTTGGGGGACTGGTAATGTCATATTTCTCCTCAGTTGTAATGAATTCAGAATCACAGGGGAACAAAAAAAAAAAAAAAACCATGAAAAAAAGTTAGCTTAAAGCCCAGTTTGAAAAGCATAATCAGGATTACATGAAATGTTTTCTTGAATACATTTTTCTATTTTTTGACACAAAGTACAGTTTTAAACTGGATTTTACAAATTATAAAGAAAAAAATAGAAAATTAAACTTTTTTTTTTCATTTATTCAGCTTCAATTAATAGTATTTCATAATAATTACATAGACTTAATATATTTACCCACACACCTCCCAGAAGTAGTGTAAGAAATGAGTGATTTTAAAAGGCTTAGAGTGTGAACATTATTAATTGATCACTTAAGGAGTATTATTAGAGGTTCATTTCTGAACAGTTCAGTATGCCTTAATGGGGATAATCTCCATTTTAATGGAAAGTCTTAAATAAGCTAAGAATATTGCAGTTGTAATGATTAAACAAAAAGTGAAGAATTACAACCATTTTGTTGCACTTAATTTATTACATTAATCTACTATATTCATTGCAATACATGAAAAATGGTGATTCTGAAGAATTAAGCATTTCTGTTGTTGCATTACAGCTTTATTATCCTCTCTTAGCACTAAAAGATGACAAGCAGTATCAGATACCACATATCTTAAAAAAAAAAAATCAAGAAAAGCAACAATAAATTAGTAGAGAACATAATATTAGGGGGTAAGTGAAGAGAGTGATTCATAGTATACACCTTGGAAATTGGAAATAAAATACTTTTTTTTACTTTAAAATGTTCTTTTTATTTTCATTATAGTTTTCAGAATATTTTATAAAGAATTTTTTATGTGTATCTGTCAGCAAAAGAAAATGGACAGCCAGCAGGTCATATCCAGAATCACTTACAGTATTGTCTAAGTCTAACAGCAGAACACTGCATTTCTTTTGTTACACCATGTAAGAGTCAGAGAGTGAACTATTGAAACCATCAGGTATGATTATTATGAACTTTCCAAGCTCACAAATCCCTTCATAAAACCCAAAATTGTGTTTATATGTTCAGGGAATAACACCTGTATGCTCTAGCACAGTCTTTTTCATGTCCTCAAGTGAACCATGACCCATATTTCACTATTTCCTCTGCTCTTCAAGTGTTGCTACAAGAGCATGTGACTGACAAACAGCTGTCCCCAGATGTTTTTTATGAGGATTAACAAACTCCACAGGACCACAGCAGAGCCTGAGACAAAAAAACTTCAATTCTGCCCTAACAAAATGTCAAAAGAGGTACAAGAATGAATAAAATAAAAACCTGAAAGACCAAGAGGGACATGAAGACCTCCATATTGTTTCCTTTGGATGCAATTCACTTTCCTCTAAAGTACCTTTTCACTACCCTGCAAACTGCAGTACAAGTAGTAGTTATTACAGCAGTGAACTTCTAGTAACTGCCCAACCTGACCTGCATTCCCAGAGTAGTTTGCAGCTCACTTCTGCCAGTCACATCAACCTTTTGAAACCACCAGCAGCCTGGAAATGCTCTGAAAGAGTTGGTAATGTGTTGGCTCCTGCTTTTATGTTCAGAAATCAAAAGGGCAAATAGCTACTGTTACCACACCTCTCTGCTCATAGGAAAGTCAAATTAATTTGTGCTGTCAGACCTTAATGCCAGTGGGAGATAGTTTGACACCTTTTCCTAGAGACAGTCTTGAATTATCTTAAGTCTTGACTCTTGAATTATCATTGTAAGCTACAAGAAGCATGCTTACAAGACTTACAGTTTCCAGCTAACACAAACCCTTTCTTTGCATCCTATAACAGATGCTTCCCAGCCTGTGATAACAGCAGTGATTGCAGTGTGAACTAGAGCACATACGTATATACCAAGTGTCTGAACACCTGTCAGAGAAAGCCCTGTAGTCAAAAGGAGAAGGAAGAGACCCCATTAAAATCAGAAAGTGAAAAGTATTACTGCTAGGCATGGTACTTAGAGGATGTCCTTACACAGGGAAAGATGCCATGTAGAGATTCTTAAGGCAGCTAATCAAAATCATGTCATTGCTTAGAGCACTAAGTACATGCAGCTCCTGGCACTTAACCTAAGAACTCATCAGTGCCATGTGTCTTCTATGCCAGAACAGACTGCTGTGCCTGCCCTCCAAAAGGGAAAACACCATATAGGTGAGAATAGCAGATGTCTATGGGAAAAAGGGATGGATGCTGAGACAAAAGGTTAGGGAGCATCATCTGATGTGGGAAGGCAAGCAACTACCTCTCATTTTTCTCCTGTGGAGTCCAACACACAGCAAACACCATTAATACAGTAATGTAATGCATTTAATTTCTGAGTACATTTGCTTGAACATATTTTTAAATTATTCCATTTTCTTAAAAACAAAACCAAATAAACAAATAAAAACAAACAAAGAAAAACCCAACCCTTTTGATCAATTGCTAGATATAAAGTAATGAAGCACCCCAACTTGCACTGTTGAACTCTCCTGTGAGAGAATTTTTTGTCAAAGCTCAAGAAAGAAGAGTAGAATCAATTTAATCACAGGCTAATATTGGAACTTAAGAAGGAAATATAGAGAAATATGTTGCTAGAAAGAAGAGAATAATCATAGGTTAATAAATCAGGAGCACTTTGGACTTCAAGTTATTTACTACACATTTGTTAGCATTTTTTCAAGAGTAGGATTTTGAAGCAACACAATAGTTATTAAGGTAACTGAAGCAGTCTTCTGGTTTCAGATAATTTTTCCCTCACTCCAAAGATGCCTATTTGGCGAGGTCTTCTGAAACACAGGAATATCTGTGTGATATTCTGGTGAGTTCCACAACTCACCAGAAAACTCTCAAGTCTTTGCTTCCATGTAAGCGAAAATCTATGTTTTTAGTAAAAGGTTGACAATAGTGGATTCTTTTATAATACATATTGCTCTATTCACTACAGCACAAAATTGTACTTTATCTTCTAACAGGGCAAAAGCAAGAAGCAGACTAAAAGTATTTTTACAATGGTTATGGAGGGAAGCAAGTCTTTGTAGAAAAAAGAAAAGTCTGGTCCCATTAGAAGTTGAAGGTCATTAGCATTATGTGACTGCAAACAGCATAAATGTTGGTTTAAGTACAGTCTGAATGTTCTTCAATAAGACAAGCGCTAACTTTTTGACTGCTGGGTTGAATAAAAGAGATGGAGTTTTAAAGCACTATATTATTTGTCCTTGTAATTAGGTGAAAGAGACTTCTAAATGGACAGAACTTTTCAATTGCCTGTGACGTTCATTAGTGACAGGCACTGAGACTGAGTAGAGGAATTGCAAATGAAGAATCTCAAGGTTTGATACACAAGATAAAACTACTTATATGTAGAACTCACAGTGAGAAGAAGTCACATATTTAGGCAATATCCTGACTAAAATTAGCGTTGTTCTGAAACCAAGTGGAAAAACTGGCACTTCTGGGTTTAGCACTTACACTGCTGAGCTTGTGGATCTTGCATTGTGTGACACCTTACACTGAAAGTTGACACCTACACCTGCAAGCTAAATGCTGACATGTGCTGCTTTGCTATACCACTTCCCTGTATAATCCACCTTCTTATATCTTCACATATATAGCACATTTTGAAGTTCAGCTTTGCCTCAAAACAGGAAACAAACAGGTGTATATACTATCATGACAAAGTAGAAGAGGGAATAATCATAAATATGCCTTACTTTTGCAGAAAACAAAACAAAAAAATTGATAATTTAAATTTCTCATCAGCTTTAAAGTTCAAGTTATAAAATAACTTGAATCTCAGGAACAACATAGCTAGCTCATAAATACAGCAGGAAAAGGATACTGTGATTCAGTAACTGAATTACAAGATGACTGAAATGGGCAGTTGTACGGTTCACTACATGAGGTGCTCAGTAATTAGACTGAGGCCAAATGGAAATAAGAGAAAAACTGCAGCTACCTCACTCACCTGAAGCTTTGTCAGAGGGATCATTTAGCACTGAGCTTCTGGGCCAGTCTCTGCTGTGCTGTCCTGTGACAGATGCACACAATTGACAGAGCAGTACAAGAGCAAGGGTTCCTCTAAAAACAGCCGGCAACTCACCAGCAGTCAAATGTGCAAGGTGAGTCTTGAGGACAAAGAAGTATTGGGAAATATGGAGAGAAGAGTGGAAGCAAGGCAAAGACAGGGAAAACATGAAAAAAGAACAAATGAAGCCATACTCTGTGTCACAGACCAGATCTGTCATGCATCACACATCTCATTCTACTGATTCTTGTAGCATCTACTTGCCCCTTTTCTGACAGGGGTGACCTCCAACATCCCATGGGGTCCAGAATGTGTAATCACTTTTTTTTTTGTCCCCCTGATCTTTGTAATCACATGTCCTGCACAGGTCCTGCACTTACCTGTCACTTCTCACCACTATCAGCCAACCTTCCTTCAAAAGCAAAGTTTCTTTAAATATACCTCAGAGCACTTGTGTTGTCCCTTTCCTCTCAATTCCATATGTTCCTAAGTGAGCTTGAGTCCTCCCTTCCTCCATCAAAGGACGCCTAACTATCCCTCAAAAGGCTTCTGTAAGCAT
Organism: Psilopogon haemacephalus; assembly: GCA_013396835.1. Lineage (NCBI taxonomy): Eukaryota > Metazoa > Chordata > Aves > Piciformes > Megalaimidae > Psilopogon > Psilopogon haemacephalus. The sequence goes on from VWZI01017944.1 coordinate 411,925, forward strand.
TCCCATCTTCTTTGTGCCACCCCTTCTCCCCTTCCCAAACTTCACCCATGACAATGATCACTTCTCCTTTTCCACAAGGGCTCTGTGCACCCCCTTCCACACTTCAGTCGCTGCCACACAATATACAGTAAGCATATCATGATGGACTTTGTCCTCCAGGTCAGTCAAATCCCCCAAAGGTACATGCACACAAGAACATTTGTTCTTCTGTCTTCCACCCATGGCATGAACTAAAGCAGAACTGCTGTTAAGGTGAAGGACATTACTTGTTGCCCCACACACACAAAAAAAAAAAAAAAATCCAAAGACAAATGCAAATGTATTCTACATCTGATATAAGGTAGGTTATGAGTTTTCTCTGGGCCGAGATTCTGATATTTCACCAAAGCAAAACATTTCTGGTCAGAGGTGCTAAGAATGTTCTCTGATATTATGATATTATAGAATCGATCAGTGCAACCTTCAAGGTGAGAAGTTAAAGACAGAGGTCCTGAGGTGAGCAAGCTCACAGATTAAGTTATAAGCAAAAAGAATAAGAAAAGAAAGAGTAAATGCAGAGGAGGGCAGTAAACAAAGACAAAATCCTGTGCCATTACCTCCATACTCTTAATACTGAGACAAATACATTTTACCCCATTTTTCTTAATGCTAGCCATGAAAAGCCAGAAGGCACACACCTTACTAAAATCAAAGTGGAGGAAGTTGGACAAAATATTAAAAATATGCAACCTACTAAAATTCAAAGTTTACAGAAATTCAATCAAATCTATTGCTCTAAGAAAGAGAAAGGCTTTGAACAAGTCATGCCACAAATATTTAATGAACACTACTCAAAATACTCCATGGAACTCCAAACTAAACACACTGCAAGAACAAAATAGCAAACTTTGGATAGACATTTCAAAGTTTAGTCACACACTGTGTAGGAAACTCTTTAGGACCCCATGATTATTGCCTAATAGTCAAAGTGTAAAAATGATAGTAAAGATGCTAAATACTGGCACCCTCTAGTGTGCACCTTTACTAAAAATGTCCTCAAGTTCATTCCTCTACACAGGTCACACAAAAATGAAGCTCTTCTATTCATTCTTTGACGCATCTTCCTACTCTTTTGAAAAAGGGCTGTCATTTCTTGTTTTTCTTCATTTTCTATAGTTTCGTTTTTGACATAATGATGTTTTCAGGCAGTCAATTCAGAAAAAAACTGTTTGCCAAAGAGCAGTCCTAAAAAGTCCCTTGAGATTAAAAAAAAAAAAAGAACATAATTACTCAGCTAAAGGTTTGAGATACAGTTGGTTACATCTTATTCTTACAAAAAGGACATTCTATTAGGAGTAACTTAATTAAATCATATACAATAAACTAAGCTGGTAAAAGAGTTTCAATTGACTCTTCATTATAAAACAACTAACTTTGACTCAGAAGTTTTACATTTTCTATGTTTTGTTCCAGTTACATCGTTTGAACCACACTTTTTTTTTTTTTTTATTAGTAAGGCTTAAAAGAGCAGTGCTTGCCTTTTTATGGAGTGTCAGTAGGGTGGGTTTTCTGAGCAATATTTTCTTCCGTTCACAAATATGGCAGTCACCACTTCAAGGTCAGCATTTTCTAATGCTTATGCAAAATTATTAGAGCTTACAAGAGTATCCTCTATATGTAAGTAGAAGCTGTACGCTATCAATGAGAAGCAGTGGCTGACAAAAGTTGGCTTTCCAAAAAAAATAATAGCCAAATATATTTTGCTAAGTGAAGGGATAAGACATTCAATGAAGTCACAGAATTTCTTGTTACAGAAAATAACCTTGCAAAAGACAAATTACAAAGATAAACATTCAGCTGGATGAATGCATGAGAAATTACTACAGGTGGGCTAAGGAGCATCATGTGTTAATGTGGGACTGAATGAATGAGAAAAATACCTGTCCATAAACATTAACCAAGAGCACAGCAGTGACGGGAAGAGCAGGTTCCTCACAGGTGGCAGAAATTGCATGTCGCCACACCTGAAGCACCCCAGCCACAGTCAACCCAGCCTGCAAGGAACCTTGGCCTTTTGCAACCCTGCACCCTCACGATAAGTAGTTGCTGTTGCTGGCTGCAAAGCCCTCAACTGCAGCTCGCAGCAGGCACATGAACGTGCCAGGGCTTGTTTGAGATGCAGCAAATAAGAGCATTTTGTGCCTGAACAAAGCAACACTGGTCAGACACCTGCTGGGGACTCCTCTCCTGTTTTTCCCAGCATTTTCTGTAGGCTTTTTTGTCTATATGAGAGTTGAAATCATCTCTCCCTTGTTCAAATCAACAAAGATTGCCGGATTCAGCCAAGGTGCCTGGCCAAAGGCGCAGGGGTGCAAATCAATAGAGATACAGTGCCTCTGTGGCCTTCCCAGACTCAGCCAGGCTCCTGGTCAAATGCTCGGAGATGTAAATACAGTGCTTTTGTGGCCTTCCTGGGCTTCAGCCTGGCTTGAATGCCCTGGATATTTATGCCTTATGTCAGCTACCCCCAAGAGAAAAGGCTTATTCGGGGTATGGACAGGTAAGTGGCACAGGAAGGGGGCAGAGGCCCTCCCCAGTGCTGTCGCCTGCCCCCTGCAAATGCATGAGTATACACAGGAAGATTCCCTGGGGAGCTGCACCTGGACATCAATCTAAGACTGGGACTTAAAAAAAACCCCTGTGTATAAGGACCTGAGCAATGCCTGCCAAGAAAAAGTACTCCTGACGAATTCCACAGAAGAACATCCCTGGGCTACACACAGCTCACTCTCTCTCCTCCGATCTCCGGCTGATGGTAATATAATCCCTACTCTTTTCCTTCCCTGCTCTTTGTCTCTCTTCTCCACTTTTCCCTCTCCCTCTCTCTCCCCTTCTCTCTCTTCCTCTGTTTTGTTCAACTGTATTCTTTAATAAATAGTTTTGCGGTGATATATGGTCTTGCTTGCACCTTAATTTCACAACACAGAAATCTGTTAGAATAGATATTGCTCCTCTGGACACAGATATTGTTAATCTCTGCCCTCCAGACCTTGACAGACTATATACACTTTATATGGACAAACGCCTAAAACCAAACATGATCAGGCTTGGAACAAAATCCTCTCCATGCTATTACCCTTCTATTAATCCACTATTTTAAGTGTAAGACCTTGTTAGGGGTGATTTTTTTTTCATAAGCAAGGTCAAGCAAAGTCTAGTTTTATAATAATCTTATTGCCATCACATCCAAGCTTGATGCTGTGACAAGTGGAGTAAAATTTTGATTTCCACAACAGCTCTTGCATTTCCTGCACAGCGTGCCTCCAAAACAGCTCTTGGAATGGCCTCATGCCATTAGCCATTCATGTTCAGAAGCTCAATTATTTCCAGTGTCTGCTCATCTAAAGGCCCATTCTACAGCACATTACAGGCAAACTTCTGTAGGAAAAGAATAGCTCACAAATTAAAATAAAATAGACAAATATTAATTGCAGTAAATGAAGAAGCTCTCAAGAAAGAAGGAGCTACTATACCAACAGAAGTTTTAAAAATAAATAATGAGTCAGGAGAAACAAAATATGTTCAGTTAGCAGAATTGTTTCTATATAGACTGCTCTAAAGCTTTCCATATGGGATAAACAGATGTTAGCATGTACTATGCAACAACAGATATCCCTTGCAGGACATCTTGCACATTATTCCATTGCATTATATTTATATCAGATTAAAATAGCATTTGTTGATATAATATGAAAGATGATAGGAAGGAAATAGCTTCATATGCTTTTAGAACTATTTAGATCATCCTATAACATGGGATTGATGATAGAGGGCATTCCATATTTTCTATTTTCACATACCATGTTAGCCTCAGGATGGTCTATTTTCCCTCTCACTGCTCTTGTCAACCACAGGAGAGACTCCAGTTTCTTTTACACACCAATTCAAGAGCCTCACTAACACTCCAAGTTCTCACTCGAAAGTGCTCTACCTCATTTAATCCTGTATTTGAAACATTTCATGCCGTATACAATAAAAGCTGTAAAAGAATACCCTGTGCTAAGTGTCAGATGCCTTTGCAATGAACTGGTGATAAAATCAGATAGGAAGTCTGAACTGACAGCTGCTTTTGCCCTTCCTAACCGTAAGAGTAAAATAGAAGCTAAATCAAAATCTAATCTCCATCCTTCATGAACACCAATATTTGGGCTGTTCTGAATTCAGCAGAGGACAAAGAAAATATTAGATGTCTTTATTTTTTGACAAAGCAATGATTTGATGTCATAGCTGACCAGTGTTCTCCTCCTGAGAATACATGATAAAATGAGGCTTAATTATTTTACTACACTGCCATTCATTTCTTTGTTCCAGTTTTGCATCTTCATCACATTGTCACAACACTAATTAAGAAAGATCTAAACCACAGATTACATCTTTAGATTCTGCTTGCTCCTTTGGGTCTCTGCTCCCCCACTGCTACGTGTAGCACTAACCCTTTACACAGCATTATGCTTCCCTGGGAATGCCAGGCCAGCATTTCCCCAAAGTGTTTATAATAGGAAAACTCTACTTCAGAGAAAGCTAACTCAAGGGCAGAAGCTGAAATGGCCCACAGTCAGACCCTCATTGTGCCTGAAATACTCCTGCCTTAACATGACAGGAGAACAGAAAGAGAGTACATAAAGATGTGCTGATCCTTTTCCCCCTTATCCTCGAGTGATCACTGCTATGTTGGCTTGACTGGTACATCTTACAGCCACTGCAGGACTAAGCCTTCAAAAGTCACCAAGTTATTTGAAGGCAGGCTGTCAGCTTATATGAAATACTGTTTCACTAAATGACCTAAGGTCTTCCAACAGTAGGATGCAGTAAAGTAGAAAATGCAGTATACGTTACTTGCTAGATCATAACAAGCTGCAATGAAAACTGTTTTGTTGTACTGATAGAACAAAAAGGGGCTTGCGGCAGTAATTGGAAAGTATATTTAAAAGTCAATTTGACTGTCAGGCATTGTGGGAGAAACAATTAGCAATGTCGTTTTATAATAACTGGAAACTGTTTTGAGTAACCTCAAAAGAAAATAAATCCTTTCAAGTTTCAAAATATTTGGATCCCCAGGTGCATTCATCCCATTTTTCTTTTCATTTGCAACAGTCTTTTTATTTTCTTTAATGTGTTTTCCTTCCTATCCTTATTCTACTAGAGTTCCAAGTCCTACTAATTAATAATATCAGTCTGAAAATTGTTCTCTTTTCCCAGTTCTGATTCTCCCCTGAATCAGGTTTTGTTTTCTGATTTTGTATGTTTGTTTGGGTTTGGTTTGGTTGCTTTGTTTTGTTATTTTAAAGGAACGATCTTAAACAAATACTTAGCTTGTTATTTCCATTAATGGTCTGAGATTTTTTCACTACTGCTTTTCGTTCTTCCCAGTGACAACTGTCTACAGGCTACTGAAAGAAGTTACACCCACTTTATAACTTGTAATGTAAGTAATTTAGAATATCTCTACCATTGATACTATATTTATTTAACATGTAATAAACATCCTCTAAATAAAACTGCATGCATAATTTTATACTAGCAATTCTTTAACACTGCCATTTGATCTTAAACACATTTGTGGAAGCTAAAAAGAAAACCCAGAAACATTATTTCTAGCAATGGGTATCATATAATACAAAATACTCCATTATACACTTATTACCCAGAATTACAATCTTCTGTCCTGCAAAAATCTTCTCATTCTTGTCAATCTCCACAAGAAGATGTACGTCTCCCTCCACATACCATTCCTGCTCTGCTAAATTCATGCCTGCCACTTTTTCCTAAGACTTGCTCCAGTGAGGTTCAGGGAAAGTGAGAAATGGTGTATATGTCCTTTTTAAATACAAAATACTTAGAACCCCAATCATAAATACTCATCCCAGACTCTTATTTCCAATCCACATCTTTCTCCTTGCATAAGCACGTACATACACACACATTATTTCCTATTATTTTCCTACATACACACACACATTATTTCCTATTATTAGGGAAATCAGGGGAAAGTGTGATTGCTGTTTACAAGCAGAGCAACAGCAGTATACACAATTAGTTCAACTTGGGCAACCTTTGCTTTGTTGGAAAGAAACTGATTGCAAAGAATATCATGAAACTATATACTAAGAAGCCACAGCAAAACAACATGGAAAAAACCCTAGCATGCTTTTACAAGTAGCAACACCCCTTCACAGCACTGGTTGAAGCCAGCATTCACGGAAATTGAAGAACATGGCTTGCATGTGTGTGAGTGTATGCATGTGCTGACATGAGTATATTAAAATAACCTTTTTATATTTACTTTAATACTTTCATGAAAGGTAAACAACAGGAAGTCACTTAAAACTCAAATAAGTCTGTTTCTGAGTAGCTGAATTGACATGTCGATGTTATTCCCAGAGACTGAATTTCTGGAAACCAGGAGGTTGTCATAAACAAACAATTTACATTTTCAAGTCAATATAATTTGAATCATCCAAGATGAAGTTTCTGATTAATCTTATTCAGTGTTCTATTAAGAGGAAGTGCATTATGTTTCCTTAGGTTCATCACTAGAATGATTTGGTTTTTTGGGTTTTTTTAAGTTCCTTTTTTTTACTAATTTAAATTGTATATTTGTTCTGGCTCTAACTTGAAAGTGAAGGGTCAGTTCTAGCAACACTGCTATCCCCCTAATCCCTCCTGCCTCCCTTCCAGAATATATGTTGGAAAGCAACAGTCCTGAAGATTTTACCTGCACATCAAATCTGGCTAAAACAAGTTAACAAGATTAAATTACGAGACTGACAAATCATATACATTGTCATCACACAGTGTCACTTCCTTTTTATTGTTTAGTGTTTTTTTAAAATGGAGATTGTATTGTTTAAAATGGTAAATAGAAAGGTGTCATTACCTTAGCTGAAAACATTTTATTTTGGGAAAACCATGATTATTTATTTGGATTGATCCTTTTCTTTTTTAAAAAAAGCCAAGAAAATGTGTTTTTATTCAATCTGAACTAATTCAGTATCTGTCTGTTTCAGGCTCCAGAACCAAGAAGTTGCCTCTCATCTGTTCAACTGCACGTTGAACCAGAAATAAAGCTGCAACCAACTGTTTTTAGGTGAGATTCAGCATTTTAAAAAAATCTGCTAATGAGCAGCATTTTATCAAGAAGAAAAGTAAACTATTATACTTTGGCCACACCATCTTCTCCAGCGGTTAGAAGTAGAATATTTGCAAGTATTTATTTCACCAAGATCCTGAGTCTTTTATACTTGTCATTGAATGTTCAGTTTTACTGTCTACTTCAAGATGTCTATTTTGGATGAGGAGGAGCATAAGAAAAAGTCAGAAATAGAAGCAAAGCAAAACAGAACAATGAAACAGTTGTTCTCTTCAATAGGTAGCAGCTTTCTGCCAAACAAGGTGTCATTCCATGCTCATAGAGTTCATGTTGAAATTCATTTACCTGGCAAATTACTCACCCAAACTTATAGCTTCATTATTTCTTTAGATAATTATGCCTGCATTTTTTTTCTTCTGGATTGATTTGTAATAGTAGCAAGATTCATATTTCCAGTTAATAAGAAGAAACACATCTCATTTTAGGAATGTTTTTGTTTTGCACTAAGGTTTTGTCCTAGATAAGCTTCAGATATAAATGTAAACAGAAGAATTTCACATACTCAAATACAGCCTAGTGTAAGCAAAATGAGCTGTGTAACTGAATACAAGTAACCTTCTCACCCCACTATATTTATAATAAACATGGTATAAGCTGTTCAGAAAGAGCAATAGGAGAACATTTCTCAAAAAGACTCACTTTCAATAAAAGCCAACAGTTACTAAGCTCTGTATTTAACTCTACCTGAGGGCATCCCCAACCTGTGTAAATGTGTTGCTCTGGAAGTATTCTTTGTCTTTTCAATGAATGCACTTGTTTTGTCTTTTTCTCATTAAAAATCAGTCCTCTGGTAAAAGCTCTAATTCTGCTCTTCTTCCGAGACTGAGAATGAAAAACTTTAAAATGCATATGAAGATATTTATTGTACATAGATATAATTCACAGAGCTAGTCGTGTGTAGACTGGAGGGCATCCAAATATATCCTCATTGCAGATATTATCTGCACCTGAAAAAAGATGTCTAAACTAATTAGCTCAAACAAGGAAAAGTAACAATGGTGTCTTTAAATCCTTCAGATTTTGAAATCCTATGTTGAGCTTTATATCCTAGGTTCACTTTACATTTGTCCTGAACTTGACTCAGACAGTTGCAATGGACTACTTCTCTGTCTCTTGGGATGGTATTTTACATGTGGCCTCATCTTCCTCTACATTTTTACTGATTTTATTGTGCATCCTCCTTTCATTTTCTATTTGTTTTGCAGTGGATATTTGTTTCAGTTCATTGTTCAGACTGTACTGGAAATTGCTTCCAGACACTATTCACATATTTCTACTGCTATTTCCCAAGACAAAAATGTCATCTGCATAAACCACATGCAATCTGCTACTCTATCAAGAACTTTCACATTCCTGTATCTCACAAGAAAAGATTAAAACAATTCAAGACTATCTAGGAAAAAAGCATTCACTTGGAGGTGTTAATTATTCCCTAAAGTGCATGCTGTTTGTTCTGCACCCACTCCCAGATCTCACTGGATATCTATTCCCTGAGCCCTGAGCTTTCTAAGTGATGGGAGGACCAAAATTTTTCAAGTCTCAGGTTAAAAATGTTGAGGACATAGAAGCAAAAAGCTTTGGCTCGGATATGAAATCTCCTTTAAGGACACGTAGTCCATATTGCCATTTTGAGTGTCTCAGCTATGCCGTGCCATGCAATATTTAGGCTCTTCTACATACCTTGCTCTAGTCTTCATTCATGAATGCATGGGGCAGCCTAGGTGTAACTGGCTGCTGCAGCACTGAGGAACTGCGTAACAAGCGCCTCCCTGGGCAGGAGTCCTTACAGTTAACAGTTTAATGACATTTTCTCCAGTTTAATGACTGTGACAGAGAAACTCATATTCTCTGGCGCTTTTGTGTTCCCGGAGATTTTCATACAACTGAACAAGTGCTGAAGATAAAAACAAACACAAACTAACACTAGATGGAATAGTGTTAGAGCTGAAGGGTTCCTCACTGGAACTTTGCCAACATATCTGTCTGAAGTCTTAATGTTTGTAGGAAAAGCCATATGGAAAATTTTCACATAATATACCAGACATGTCAGTACAGCAGGTATCTTTTCAGTCCCATTGACATATGTCAAATATGGTTACCTAACAGTACCCAATTTCTCCCTGTTGAAGTCCCCTTCAAATAAACTTCAAATTTGTAGTGTGTAGGGTGGGGTTCAAACTAATTCCTTGCTAAAGTATGCTCTGAGAAATGGAGCCAGTCAGTTTCCACATCACTGCTCACGATTGTGACTGATGCAGCTGTGGCATCAAAACAATTTTACTATGTCACCACAACCTCAATTCCCCCTAGAAGGAAGAAAATAATCTATAATGACGGAATGTGCATTTAAAAGAATATATCACTTCAAGCCTGAGGATAATAAATTTGCTATTAAATAAATATCTTTAGCTAAACTCTGCTGTAACCCAACCTTTGCAGTAAAGGACACCATACATAAAAGCTTGTGAACAACAGTAAACTCAACAAAACCACCAAGACAAAGAAGTGCAAAGAACTTTTAAGTGAACTCAACAGCTGTTCATCCAATGTCTTGCTCTTGATAAGCTCAACTAGGTCTGCCTGAGCTCCTAAAGATGTCCCAATCTGAAATTATAAAGTTTATTTTCCATTATTAACATTCCAAAATACAGTTTGTGAATGCTGTGACATAGATTTGTCAACCTTTCAATCTAAAATGGAACAAACACCCTGTTTTCTACTGTCTGGTTGTCTCACATGCAGCTAATTTTATTTCCCTCACTATTGTCTGAAAGGATGCGAAGCATTTCCATGCCTGTTCACTTAAATGATGTGTACTTTGAAATTAAAAGTATTACTACTGACACTGAGCTTTGCAACTTTGCATTTTTCTCTTTATTACAAGAAAATAATCATTACAAGGACATACTGAAATTAAATGCATGCCAATGGGAGAGGAGGGGGCGCTTTTGCTGCCTGTGGCTACCTCATTGCCACGCTGAAATTGCACCTATTTGTACATCATTGCCAGGCTGAAATTGCACCTATTTGTAATGCTGTGTTTGTACAACATACAGCACTAGCGTCACCATTGTGCAACATGCTTCGACACAAAGTTATTACCCAGAAAACCTTAATACTAGTAAATGTTTAATTTATAGCTTCATTTAAAAATATTAATCTAATAGCATGGCAGATGGATGAAAACTAGCTTTCATTTCCTTGTTGAAGACTTCATGCTATGTTGCAAACATTGTTGTCTCCAACTAGGCATATACATCTCCTGAGGTCAACCCATAATGCAAGTTTACTTCAATAACACAAAATCAATTCTTAAAATCTGTGATGTCCTCAAAACTTTAAAGGCAGTTTATTAATAACAGTTGGTGAAGCCTCAAAAAGCTGCTACTGGGTAGCTGAGTGTAAAAAGGAGACTAAACCAAGCTGAAAAAGTCAAGAGTTCACAAAAGGAAGAAAGAAATGCAAATATGTTCAGCTTTCTTGTGTGGTTGTTCTCTTAACACAAATGCTCATATGCAGAAGGACAACACAAAATTCAATAGAAATATATGAGCTTAAATGGGATTTTGTCCACATTTTCACAATCAACATTTTCTCCAGCCATGAAGAAACACCAAGGGTCACACTAGACAGAGCTACCACTGAACATCAAAGGCAGTCTCTCAAAAGCCCAGTGTGCATCAAACAAATTATTGATGTTAAAAGCATGGACCCACACATTACATTTCACAGGAGTAAAGATCATTCAGGTGAATCCCTGTGGCAATTCTTCATTACAAACCTGAAATATATTTACTATTTTCCCCATTTATTCATTTCAGTGTTTGAGCAAACTTTATGAAACCTTAAACCTTGCAAAGCCAAAAACTAACACACAAGTGAGTCTGTAATGAAAACACCCACACATATAGGGCACAGTAAGATAGTGTCCTGTCACAGTTAAAAACAATAAAAGTTATGCTGCCTCTGCAAAGTCTGCAGGAAAACACAGTATTTAAGTACCAGAGTTTTTCCCAGTGCATAAATTTCAGTCTTGCATGATCTGAAATGACTGAGTTATTTAATGTATTCTGGGTTTCTGTATCTTTCGATCTTGCCTGTACACTTTGTTTACTTTCCATCAGGAAAATGTAAAATACCATTGACAAGTGTCTCCTGAGAACAGGGTAGTTTTTCAGAGGCTAGTTATAACAGATGATTATTCAGTTATCAGCATCAACACGACTTAAAAGAACACATATTGGTGCTTGCAGAATAGCATCTTACTAGCAGCTTTCATGACCTGTCAGGAAAAGAAACAAACCCATTGAAAGCAATTGTAACCCCTTCTAGGAAGGAATCAACAAATCCTTGTTGTCAAATCCTTGAAGTCTGCCAGAAGCCATAATATAATTAGTAAATGTTTCTTTGACAAGGCAAGGCAATCTAGCAGTTACTGCATTGGACTGTGATGAAACAGCTGAGAGCTGATTCTTTGACTCTGCCACTAATCAAGCAAATGGCCTTGGGCAACTTACTGCAATCTCTAAATTTACTGGAATAGAAGGAATAAAGCTAATAATGACAGTTTGAGAAACAGGCCTGTGTCTGCCTATGATTTCTTGTGGCTTTTAGAACAGTATTTTTCCTCACATCCTTCCAGACGAAGAAAACTTTCATTCTGGAGCAGAAACATACCACAAAAAAAAAACAAAAAAACAAAAACCTTTCTTTAGAAAACTACAACATGTTCATTGTGAGGCTGCTGACATTATCCATTCCCCCAAAACAAGTGCTAATTAAGGAAGAAGCATCAATCACTATCACCTTAAATACTCATATAAATATTTTTATGTACATACATGATATTCTGCTGTGTCCCCTNCTTGGCTGAGCATTTTCCAAGCCCAGCTGAACCCACTACTTAAAACTGGACAACTAACTGCACTTCAAATGGTTCATTCATATCCCTCCAAAATGAACCTATATAAGGCTGCATCAGTGTTACAAATTCAGATTTTAAATGCTTCAATGAGACTACACAACACAACTGCATTCTGAGTACTGAATTTTCCCCTGTATCTGGACAAAGACGTTTACAGTTTTTCATGACACTTGGGATTAAAACAAAAAAAAAAAAGTCCAAGCATTCCTTTTTTACACTGTTCAGTGCAGAGCCTGCAGCTGAAATGTAGAAAAAGCAATAAGGAGGTTTATGGCCTGAAAAATAATGTGCCTTTTGGTTTCTTTGCTGCTGTAGATAAACTCCCAAGCAACATCCCTTACTGATGGAAAATCCTTTTACCGTGTCCTTACACAAAACTAATTCATCCCAGTACTTGAGTGAATTTTCAGTTCCTTTAAAACTTCATTTATTGTATAAAAGGTAAACTGATGAATAAATTTGTACATTTGGAATGAGGAAGGGCTCTGAATGGTCTGCACTGCATATGAGCCACTTAGTATTTTCAGAAGAATTTTACACAAAAATTACAGGTGGGATAGAAACAAGCACTTAGCTACTTTTAATTACTACACCATATAATCAGATCTCCATATTTCATCTGTACTACAGCATGGCACTTAGAAATAGCCCCATAGAGTAAATCTTTTGTCCATTCTTTAGACACAGGATAGACAGGTGGCAGCTGCCTTTTCTGTTTCTTCACTACAGTCATTCCTTCTTAAGGTAGGAGTTATAGCTAAAATACAGCTGAGACCAGTAAGGTTTCAGTCCTGGAATGTGTTTATCTGCAAAAAGTGAGAGGGTTATCAATCACTGTTGTTCTTATTTCAAGAGTTTGCTGGAGAGAACATGAATTTATAAGGAAATTATTTGATTTAAAAAAAAACAAAATCAACAAAAAAACCCCACCCACATTTCTTGATTCTAGGCATTAGGTGTAAGAAGACATGACAATAAGAACAAATTATCTAAATGCCTTACTAGTTTTGGGAGATGCATTTGCATATAATGAAAATACTGCCTTTGTTCAGATGATAAATTTGTTCTTTATATTAATTGGGCCAAGCCTTTCTCCCATTTTGAAGCTCAATTCAAAACATTGGTATTCTTCTTTGCAGATCCTCAGACGAACATTTGTTTTCCCCAAAATCTCTTAATAGCAAAGGAAAGGAGTCTCTAGCTACACCCTTTCTGTTATCTTCTTTTCTCTTCATAAGGTTACTACTTGGCTAATTAGCTGACATGTATCATCCCATTTTACAAAAAAATCATGCTTCAGAAGTGTCAACAAGTAAAAACAAAAAACAAAAAAAAAAGAAAACCAAATAATTACACAACATGGAAAGACCTCCATGAAAAGGTCAGTAAAGACAAATTAAAGTAGGAAATGTCCTACAGTTTACCCATGGCAGAAAGCTGAACCAATAAAAATTATTTCCTTTTGCTACACAACAGGAGGTGCATGCTGTGAACTCCTCCCTAAAAAACGTATTTTAAACCAGCACACAAAGATGAGTGAAACCTAAGCTGATTCTTCATTTAAATCAACAGAAGAGTTGTTTTCAGATTGATCACATAATCAATAGTCAAGCACAGGGTGGGGAGGGCACTATTTTCTCAGAGAGTTTTGTTAATTATTTTAGAGATGATAATTTGCATCTCTGTACATCTAAGAAGTTCACATTTCAAAATCTTCCTACAGGCAACAAAATTTCAAACACCAAATCCTTTCTTTACCCATCAGTCTCTCTACCTTTCATCATCTTGAGTTAGACATTTGCTTTTAAAAGCTGTAGCTTTCTTCATAACAGGATCAGACAGGCAAAATCACATACACATGTGTTCTAATATGACCTTTTTTGCCCATAGAAACTTTACATCTTGGGTCATGAACTATAACTAGTTTTCACAGGAGCCTACAGAGGCGAAATTTTCCAATAGGTTATATTCGTGATCCAACAAATGTGGATGCTGGTGAGATGATAGGGTAGGGTGGCCAAGATTTCCTACTGTCCCTGACTAATGTCTTCTCCCGCCACCATCATAGGCAGAATGCTGGGAATGTTGACTTGGCCCAGCAGGAAATGTAAGTTATTATCACCATTATTTTCCTGAAAAACTGTTTTTAAGCTCAGTCGTTTATTTTACTCCATTTTTTTAATATGCAGGTTTTCTTCTAACTTCTAGTAAACTTCTCCTTTCTACTCCACAGATTATCTCCTGTTTTAATTGCAAGTACTTAATATTAACTTTGCTGTTCTGTGTCATCTTGATGAGACATTGTCCCTCTTCCACATAAAGGTCACACTAGTGGCTGAAGCATCACTCTTCTTACCTAAGCATACACTGCTATGACAAACTATATGCAGGAAGGAGTGCAGATAAAACCAAAGAATAATTTAATGTTGGGGACACTTCATTGCATGTGAAGTAAATACAAAACATTACACCTTAATAAACTTTTAGTTTTATCTCTATGCAAAATTTGAAAAACAATCCGCATAAATGATATAGCTGTTACTGACTGACCTGAATCTGCTGCTGAGATTCAATACAATGCTGCCATCAGATTTGAAATGAAAGTACTGACTGGAGCAACTCCTCCCTGGGTGTGATCTGACCTTCCCCCAGGTGTCAAGTTTAGCCCCCTCCCACTTCCTGCCAAGGACTGCTATAAAAGGAGGGGGGGAAGGAGGAAAGAAGAGAAGAAGAAAGGGAGGGGGGTAACATGTTGTTCTCTCTCTGGTCCTCCCTGCCTGACCAACTCCTTGCTGCTGGATCACCATGTGCTCTCCAGCAATCATGTGGGGATAAGAATAATTTTCTTTTTGGAACTCTAATTGTGTTTCACCCTCAAAATCCTGCATCTGGCTTCATCCACCATCAAAGCATCAAATTCCAGCATTTAGACTCAACTCCCTTCCACAGGTTGTGTTCTGTTATTTTGTATTTTGCTCCCTTTTTTCCCTTTATCCTCTAATACCTCTTACTTTCCCTACTCAGTATTTTTTGTTCCTTTTCCCCCAGTCTCTGTAATTCCCTCTCCCCTTTTATTTATTGTTAAAGTTTATCTCTCTTTACTTCCAGATGGAATCAAGTCTTTATTGGGCTTGTTTGAGCTCAGGGGGGCTAGCTTAAACCCAATACAGCAAAGTATCATGGGGCTTGGAGTTCAGACTGTAACATGAGAGATTTCCTGTTCCAGTTGCTGTTTTCAGTTTCTGGGTTTGGATGTTGTTCTTTTCCACTGTGTGGGCTGTGGATTGGAGGGTGCTGCATTTTGCTGTGCTTTTCTGCAAATAGGCTAAGGTAACTGAGCATTTCCACTAAAACACTTCCAGTAAACCTCTTTATCTCAACTCAGAGGGTTTTTTTTGTGTTACTTTCCATCCCGTTTGTGTGGGGAGAGTGGGGGCTTGTATTTATGCAGGACTTGTACTTTTTAATGTGTTCTAGAATATCAACATTTAACACATTTCTAAATATATTACAGCAGTCATATCTCAAGAAGCAAGCATTAAACCTGGTATAATTCCATGGATTAAAAAAAAATAGCTAAAATATCTACATATCATATGAAATATTACATAATCAAGGTCAGAACTGCAGGTGAAGCATGAAAGTCAGCAGATAATGCAAAGAGTAGCTTGACAGCTACTCAGCTACTGAAGAGATTAATACTCAGAAAACAGATTTGTGTTAAGCCTTGCATGATAGAGACACACACACGCAAGACCAAGGAACCAGGTAAAAATGATAGAAAATAAAGACATAATTGTATATTCTACTTTACTAATTTAGGATGATCTGGTTAATTCCTAGGAAGAGGATGGAGTCAATTTCTGTATTGAAGCTTGATTTTCTGCACTTGAGGCAAAGGGACTATTTCTACATCTACAATCAGAATATGTGCTTATCTGACAAATACAGAAACAGAATGCAGTAACATCCTTCTACTATGACACAGATGCTCACTCTGTTAAATTAGTCAATTTAAATAGAAGGAACAAAGATTGCTGATTAATTACTGCGAATGTACATTTATAGTAGTAGTAATATACAGGTGTGCTTGCTAATCTTTACTTGTTTCCACAAGATTCTAAACTTTGCATTGTTACAGCTCTTTTAAATATTTTTAAAAATAGAATCACATAAATATATGGAGAAATAAACACTATCAAATGTGTAATATGTGCATTATGTATATCTAATATGAAAATGCTACATTTAATAATGTAATATAATTTTCAATCACTCACAAAAAATAGGGTCCAAATATCTGCAAGAAAACATGAAAATATGAAAGATCATATCGAAATGCATCAGGCAGATTATTATTTAAGATAAATAATTATGAAACTTTTAATATTTATTATTCGATTCATAAAGCATATTTACACAAATATTCCAATATTTCCAAGACATGAAACTAGCCAGAAATCATTAACCAGAAAGCCACATTTCTCAGACTGAAACTACTGAACCAGAAGTATTAATGACGGATTAGAATTAAGATTGGAAGATTTTGAAACTTAGCATTATGAAGTGGCAAAAAAACCCCAAATAAATGTAAGGGGAAAATGGTTCACAATAGAAGTTCATTTAAATGTTAAGAATGAGCATTTGTATCCAATTACTCCTTTATAACTGAAACATTTAATGAAATTCAACAAGGCCAAGTGTAAGGTCCTGCACCTGGGTCGGTGCAATCCCAAGCACAGATACAGGCTGGGTGGTGAGTGGCTGGAGAGCAGCCCTGAGGAAATGGACCTGGGGGTCTGGGTGGATGAGAAGCTCAACATGAGCCTGCAGTGTGCACACATGGCCCATACAGGCAACCGTGTCCTGGGCTGCATTAAGAGAGGCATTACCAGCAGGGCAAGGGAGGTGATTCTCCCCCTTTACTCTGCTCTCGTCAGACCCCACCTGGAGTACTGTGTGCAGTTCTGGAGCCCCCAGCACAAGAAGGATATGAAACTGCTGGAGAGAGTCCAGAGGAGGGCCACAAAGATGATCAGAGGGCTGCAGCATCTCTGCTGTGAGGACAGGCTGAGGGAGTTGGGGCTCTTTAGCCTGGAGAAGAGAAGGCTTTGAGGAGACCTTATAGCAACCTTCCAGTATCTGAAGGGGGCCTACAGAAATGCTGGGGAGGGACTATTCACAAAGTCTTGTAATGACAGAACGAGGAGTTCAAACTAGCAGAGGGGAGATTTAGATGGGATGTTAAGAGAAAGTTCTTCACAGTGAGGGTTCACTGGAACAGGTTGCCTAGGGAGGTTGTGGCTGCTCCCTCCCTGGAGGTGTTCAAGGCCAGGCTGGATGTGGTCTTGAGCTTTCTGNAACTAAACAGTATCTGAAGGGGGCCAACAGGAAGGCTGGGGAGGGACTGTTCACAAGGTCTTGTAATGAAAGGACGAGGGGGAATGGGTTCAAACTGGCAGAGGGGAGATTTAAACGGGATGTTAGGAGAAAGTTCTTCACAGTGAGGGTTCACTGGAACAGGTTGCCTAGGGAGGTTGTGGCTGCTCCCTCCCTGGAGGTGTTCAAGGCCAGGCTGGATGTGGTCTTGAGCTTTCTGATCTAGTGGGAGGTGTCCCTGCCTGTGGCGGGGGTTTGGAACAGGATGATCTTTGAGGTCTCTTCCAACATAAACCATTCTATGAAACCTCCCCAGATATTGATCTACCTAAGTTTAGGGCACAAAATCCAACACGCAGCACACATAGATATGATGATCCCTATTTGACAGATGGGAATAGAAGCAACACAAAGTAATTTCCTGAAGTTAATGCCTGTTGTGACAGCCTGGAACAGGAAGCACTAATTTCTGTGTCAGTGACCAGCCAGAAAACTCTTCTCATAAGAGGATGAACAGGTATGGTCTTCGTTTAAATAGAGGTGCAAAGACCAACTGTTTGCTTATGCTTGTTCATCAGAATATATTTGATGTTCACCATGTGTTATGGAGGAGATCAGTATCACTATTGGAAACTAATGCATGTATCATAATAATGGCTTGCCAAAGTCTGAGGTTAGCCAGCAAGCAAGGAAATTAAACCAAGACAGCTCAGTCTAGCCATGTACTCATCATCTAAGCCAGGAAACACTAAGGGCATGCAGCATTGAAAGAAAACTCCAGACCAGTCATATGTGTCATGTTCAACATTTTGAATATTGCTTATATACTGATCTTGTTTTCTAGGTCTTATATTTAAGGAACAGTAGCATTTCTTCTCACAAAAAAAAAACAAAAAACCACCACCCACCACCAAACAAAAAACACCCCACAAAACAAACAAAAAACCCCACACACAAACAAAATTCAATAAAAGATGAGATTTTATATGTAAAAAGACAGACAATTCACCACAAAATTTTAAACAGCAAATGAAGTGCAAGTTTAAATTATTTGAAACCTACATACTGTCATTGTATTATACATTAGCAATGTAATACATTACTTTTTCTTAATTGTATCTAATTTCCAATGTAATACCAATCTTCTCATAAGTATGAAATATGCTTGCCTTGATTACCACTTTTAAAACATATATTTTATTAGGTTAACTGATGTCTACTTCTCATTTACTTATTCAAATGTGCTGAATAACCTTTCTCCTGCTTTGGTGTAACTGGCAAATAATACGGAAAGGAAGATCAATGACAAACAGAAACGAACTGTTCCATATATCAAGTAGCCCACGTCTTCAATCACCAGTGCTGTCAAAGACAATGCAACTAAGAAAATCTTTAATCCTTATTAGTAAACTTGATGAGTAGAGAAAAAACACTGGACTGTTACAGGCAGGACTTGAAAGATGGTAACTATCAGTCATGAATGTTCCAAATGGAAAGGCATTTTCTGTGTATCATATATTACAACAAATTAAATATGCGTCAGCCACTCAAATAGAGGACATTTATTCATTGACAGAAGCCACAAAGACAAATAGTACATCTGAATGAGTCCATTAGTTTTCACAGATTTTTTTTTTAAACAAAGTCCCAGCATTTAACAAAAGCTTGAATTTGTCTTTAATTGGTTAATGGATTCTGTTCCCAGTTCAAATCAGACAACAAGTGTAAGACAGTTGAGGTGAAGTAATTTCTGTGCTACACTATTTTCCATCAGATAATTTGCACCCAGTGATTCTTTGCTTCATCACCTTAGGATTAGATAAGTTGCAAACATCCTTTATGCTTCCTTTATTCAATTTCTTGGTATCTTTACAAAAAGAAATGGCTTTCCTAGAGCTCAATAATGGTGTCAGTTTGCAAGACAGCACAGATAGACAGTCACAGTACTTCTATATTAGGTAAAACAACTTGAACACTTCAAAGTAATAAGAATTCTTAAAAGCCAAGCAAACGTATTAGTAAGAAGAATTTCAATGATTAAATATATATAACAAAATGATGGATAAAAGGAGATGTTATAAAAGTACACCGAACAAATTATGATCTACAGAAAGCAGCCTTTGAGTTGTGACATTTTTGCCTGATATCACAATAAAAGAACATTTTTGTCACATAATGTAGGTAAATTCAAATTATATTACAGAGATCAAGAATTCAGCAAGCTTTAAAAATAACTGACACTAAAATGAACATAAAATATATGTAAAACTAAGAAAATTAATTTTTTTTTAAAAAACAATTGCAAACCTTATGAGCCCTCTCTGAGTATCAGCAGCTTCAGCATGTGGGTTTACCTACTCTAGAGCTTTCATACGGCACGACCAGGTCACTGCCATACTGTCAGGGCTTCAGAGCCAAAAGTGTTAGTTCACCCATCCCAGGACACTTGAGGCCACCAGGAAGGGATGGGCGAGATCATAATGATTAATTTCTTGGGTCTTAGCAATTGTTATATGCCCTGCAGGAAATGTGAGGACGATTTCAGATATAGGAGCAGTTGCCACACTAGACATCTCTCAGGAGGTAATTACTTTTGGTCAATATCTACTTATTTGCAGCAGTCTGGCAAGTGTTAGCTTAAAAACAGCACACTGCCAAGAAGCAGTTACTTTGTTTGTTCATTGTTACAGAAGGGACACTGCCCCTGCCACACAGATGATGAGAATTTGCTTTCTGAGGGAACTTAGACCTAACAGCAAGGAAGCCTGGGAGTAAAGATGAGAAAAAAAGAGAGTTAAGAGGAGGAGTTTCATGGCCTTGGTTCGACCTCATTTTGTAGGAATGAAAACTGAGTCCTGGGAAACAAATGTAGTCTGACACAGCAAAAGGTGCAGTCTTAGACCTGAGTTAATGTAGATGTGAAAATACTGATCTGAAATTGGATGATCAGAATTTCCTATGGCCTGATACAAACTCCAAAGTTTTTAAGTGTCCAGGGTCTGGAGGCCAAAGGGAATCCATCTCTGTGTTACAGCTGAAGTAGAAAAACTTTATCTGTTTGTGATGAAATCCAAGCTTTCAGTATGTGAACTAAGCATAAGAGATGATACAGCCCTTCCCTGAGCCTGCAGTCAGACTGAAAGAGTAATATGACACTGGGAATTCCCAAGTCCTTTCTGGACATACATTTTTAGAACCTACAGTCTTCGATGCATTGGTATCAGAAGAGGAAAAAATTTGTTTATCACAGAAATCAGTAGCATTGCTTAAGAACATATGCCACTCCAAGATAAGTGCTAGGAGTCCTACTATACACACTTCTATAACCATTTTTCCTTTTCTACACATGGCAAGAAGAAGGTCTTTGTTACCTTGATATGGAAGATCCCAGCATCATCCTATGGCTGAATTTCCCCTCCTCTAAGATTTCTTTAAATTTCATCCCAGTGGCATTTATCTCTCACAGACAAACAAACTGATTTTAAATTCCATGGAGCAAACTCTAACCAACCTGCTAACTGATGTATGACAAAGGCTTGTGCTGGAAAGCACTGAAAAACAATTCAAGGCCACAAGGTAAACTAAAGTAACTGAATTATAGTCTTCTGGTTTATTAAAACAGGGCCCCATTTCACCTAAATTATCTTTGACAATAACCACATGTCTTTGCATTACAAGACATACCCTTTGCTAGCTGATAGCTCCAGCAAGGATGTTAGTTGCACCTCTTGACTTAAGCCAACAGTCCATTTCTCCAAAACAACAGTAAAATCAGTTCAAAGCCTGTGGCATTCATTGGCAAACAGATAAAACACCTGAATTGCATGTCTTCATTGAAAGAATGTGAAATAATGGTAGCACTCCCATAAACCAAGTTACAGGAAAGTCAGGCACTAATGTTCAAAACTGCACATACGTGAGACAGCTGTATCTGCAGATGACTGTGCATCTAAGTATTTTTTTATTGATCTGCTTCTCTTGAGACATAGCCAAGCTACTGTGTACAGGCAGGACAACTAATGAGTCATGTAAGAAGCTGAAATAACAAGCCATAAGGTTAAATCAAAGATTAGTTAGGTTAGAATAAGCTTTAGGTTAGTATAAGCTAGCTAACAACTTTCTCATTAAGAAAAAAACACTTCATGATAAAACACTAAAGCAAAGCAGTAAAATCCATTTAGTTTAGTGTAATCTGTCAACTTTCTCATTGAGGAAAAAACACTTTGTAATAAAACACTAAAGTAAAGCAATAAAATAAAATCTGTCAAATACCTCTAGCACTCTCCGGACACATTCTGTAGGAGACTCAATATAGATATGATAGCTACATGTTGGCTGTGTGGTAGTTTTGACATCTAATTGGAGATCCTAAGTATGATTTAAGCCAATGATAAATTAAATGCTTAGTATCAATTTGCTGTGAGAAACATGTCATTAAATAGAGCTCCTAACATCTTTCAACTGTCTACTTATCTCAAAATGAGCATTTACATAGCTAAAACACTTCTTAATCCTATAAGCAAGGATGATCCAACCAGTTCTGGTATGCCACCAAACAAACAAATCTCTGTTAGACTCTGTTAATGTATTATTCCAAAGGGAGAACTATTAAGAACTGCAGAGTCAGGGAAGCAAGGAGGAACACTGGGATCACTCCAGAGACGATAAAACTATTAGTAAACAAGGTAGAGCAGAATTCAGATTTCAGAGGGAAATAAAATAAAATGGTGTCATTACCAAACTCCATATGTTTTACTGGATAGAACACTTTACTGAATGCAGTTATTGATTTCTTTATCAAAACTATAAAGTAAAAGATTTTCTTAAAAGTATGCAGTGACATAGAAAAATCAAAGCATACCACAAAAATGTAAACAGGAAGAGACAAACTTAGGACATCTCTAAGTTAGATTAAAAAAAACACACAAAAAACCCCACCAAAAAACCCCAAAAACTGCCAAACCCAAAGCATACAATCACCAAAAACCATACACACAAAAATATTGAGGGCTCTCATTACAGACCAAGGATATATAGGCCCACCATGTAAGAACAGACATATACCCAGGCAAACTGTACAATAAAAGCATTGTCTTTCTCAGTCAGTACTCTCCTCTTGCATCTTATCCCTTGCAATCCTGGACTCTGGCAAATATTGAAGTGGGTTTGTGCTTTTTTCCATTTGACATGCAAAATGACATACATTGAAGATGTCCATAAATATGGCTTATTTAGTGACAGTAGTAATTTTATCCAAAACACAGAGAGGCTTTACTTTCTAACCACACTGATTAACTATCTAAATGCATTGTAGTTACATGTCTTATACCCAGTTTATGAGTACAGTTGTAGGTATATGTTAAAAATATATAAATATTACAGTCCATTATCGTCTATGCTTACAAATTCATACTATATACCTATACTCATACTGTTTAGAGCAAATCTACAAAAATAGATGTTCAGTTCCACATACACATATATAGAACTTGGTTATGAGTCTGAGGAATCGCATTTGTAGCCTTAGCAACATAGGCTAATGAGCTACATTTCTATCAGTAGTATTTTTAATAGCTTATATCATGCTTAATTTAGTAACCTTAAAGGGAATTTACTACTTGCTGGTAGAACTAGCAGCTAACTCAAACCTTTCTAACTAAATTCCATTTAAAATTCATTATTTGTTCATAAATATTTAAATGAAAAACAAACTCTATTGTTGCAAGGCAAGGCAAAAAAGTCAGAAAGCAAATACAAGTCCCTGCATGCTCTCCAAACTGAGCATTTCTTTTTTATCATAACTATGCCTTCTGAATGCTTTAGGTTAATAAATAAGTACATACATATCAAAAATAGCAGAACAATAGTGCAAGAAACGTTCAAATATAGAGAGACAAACAAAGACTAGGGCAAACAGAGGCTAAGATAATGCAAAATGTTTGCTGAACCCTCTCTTTCTATCATGCACATTTTCAACATAATCTTACCAAACATTCCTTTATCTGTACACCAGTGTCACACTTTCCTGTGTAAAACAAACATCACTAAACTTCTACTCTCAACATTTTAGGACTTTCTATTGAGCTCTAAGGTCTCAAGGGTGAAAATCAACCTTGTTTAAGCAGCTTTAAGGAAGGCTTGATGAGGCACTTAGTGCCATAGTTTAGTTAGCTAGAAAGTGTTAGTTGATGAGTTGGACTCAATGATCTTCAAGGTATTTTGCAACCTGATTAATTCTGATTCTGATTCAGTTAGCCTCCCATTTATTCCTTCTGGTGTCCTCAATATTAGCTTTATGAATCTGCAGACAGTGTTTCTTGATCCCAATAAACACTTCCCCTAATTCTAACAAAATCCTGTGATCCTGCATCCTTCCTTAATGCTCCTCAATCTGTTTCATCCTATTCTTTTGTGTTGGTTTGAGCTAATTGGAGAATTTGAGTGAGAAATTAAACATACTGTGTCACTTCACCCAGTTTCACTGAGAGAGAAGAAAGAAGATTGTTTTGAGAATGTTCCCAAAACATCCAGATAAGCCAGTGTGCTTGCGCAGTCAGTTGGCTCTGGGTCCGTGCAGGCTTCAGCAGCTTCTTTCCTTTGTCTCTCTGCCTTTGAACTAATTCAGAGTTTAAATCACTAAAACGACTAATTTTTCCTCCTATCATTAATCTCCCTGATCTTCAGCTTATCTGCAGCATCATCAAGTGGTGAGATAAAGCTGGGGGAAAGGGGGAAGGTGGTAGGGGAGTTTGGTTTCCCTCTCTTGGGGATTTTGGTCTCCAGGAGGGGTGTGGTGTCTGTATTTCTTTTTTACTGTATATTTCTGTAAATATCTGTTATATCTTGTAAATATTTGCTTGTATATTTGCATTGCTGTAAATATAAAGCTTCATTTATTAACTTCCAGTGTGTTTTTCTGAGTTTTAGCCGGGGTTTCAAAAGGTGGGGGGGCAAGTCACTGCAAACCCACTACATCTTTAGACACGACCAAGCATCTTCAGCAGCACACTCAATTATCATCTCTACTTTATACTTTCTCTTCTGCTGCTATCCCATGAGGTCTGATTTTATCTTTGATGTACATTCTTTTTTTTCCCCCAGTATTTGCTCCCATATGATTGGGAAATACATCAGGAGAATAAGAGGAAAAACTACTCTTTCTTGCTTTCAGGGAAAAAAAAAATTCACTCTTTTTTTGAAGAGAAATGCAATAAATACACAACTGGAAGATTCTTCACATAGATTTCTAAGAACTCCCTTTGACTAGAGACTTTCTTAATTTGAGAAGGAGATGAGGAAGACAGCTCTCACCTGAAGTCCAGACTGTAGAGATCTTGTTTTGCCATCAAGTAGCAGTGATACACTCAAGAAAAAGAGCAATGGAGAGCACTTTAAAAGCCTAATAAAGACCATGCAGAAAAGTGGCAATTTCCTCTTTCTATAGATACACTGAGAAACTCACAGCCATTCTACATCTTGTACAGAATGAATAAGGCACTTTACACTAGGAGCCTGGAGCTTGTGGTAGAGTCTGCTTTTCTGAACATCCATGCACTGCCATAGAATCTGAGAAGGGACACAATGTTAGAGGAAAGTATGGATTTTATCACAAGGTTTGGAAGCCTCTCATGATGCTTATTAAAAAAAAAAAAATATGGAAAACAGGTGGTTTTCTGTTTGGTTTTGGTTTTAAGTGGTAGTCTAATTTAATGTTTCTCCTTGTCTCAAAACAGGAGATTGTTACATTGCACCCAAAGTGGAAAAATATCCTCATTTGAATTTCTTTGTTTCAACAGATGTTTGAGTTTATGCCATTATGACATGACTAAAAAATCAGAGAAAGACTTGAGATTTTCCAGATTTTCATAGAAATGCTGCAACTGGTTTTTCCTCTTAGTTACTGTGAAACAATGATATTTTGTGTTACTCTGTTGTATGTTCACATATGCTGTTTTCAAGATTGATTCCAAAGTGGAAACATTTAATATTTCTCAGGAGCTAGTCATTGCTTGCAGTCAAGAAAGTGCAAGAGACTATTCTATAAATAATCTGCAAACTAAATGTACTTGAAAATAAAAACTTGACTGTAACATCACTGATTCTAGGACCTTACCACCAGGCTGGAAAAGAAATAATGCATTTACCAGCATTATATAACCTCAAAAAGGTTAAGCATAGAATTGCAGAGGTCGCCAAGCTCTCCTACATACTCAGCTAAATCCGAGATTCTCACAAAAAATATTTCTAGTGTTGGAACAGTAGAGTTTTATAGAGGCAGTGTATGCATGGAGCACCAAAAGGAAAGCCGGGTCAAGCTTAAATGCAGGGACTGGCACCAAATTTTTGGCTACTTTTGCCGCCAGAATTCTGGATGAATAAACTCAACTTTAACCTTTCCAGAAGCTATCCTGCCAATAAACAGCAGCAGGAAATGCACAAAACAAGCCATTTTGATATAGTTCTTTTGCACATAAAAGGACTTCATGTACTCTTGTCAAAAGCAACAAAGAGCTTGAAGGGGTTTGCACAGGCTTTTCTTCACTAATATTTTGACATTCTTTAGAAGATTCAGCTGATGAACGGAAATGTCACAACTGAAATGAGAGCAAGAAAAACGCCGCACTCAACTATTTCATTATCTCGTGTTCTCATCTCACATATAGATATTAGTTTGTCCAGCATTTAAAGAGAGAAACTCTATTCCTTTCTCTTCATTCTTGCACAGGGCCAAGGGAAGTAGGGCAAAACTGTTTTTTCTCAAAAAATGTGCAAGCGAAAAGGGCAGTGCTTCAGAATCATTAACTGCCCTCCTAACACTAACACACTGTATGAAAATTGGTGATTCTTGATAACTAAACAACATGTTGATTAATAAACAAAATATTTTCAAAGTATTCTCAAATACTCATTACATGTATAGTTCAAGGCCAAGACACTGACATGACTCTCATCAAAAATCCCACTTGCCCAATGATCTAAATTATCCATACAGTGAGCTTGTGTCGTTACTTTGCTGTCTGGGATCTTCTGAGAGTTACTGGATTACATCCACACAGTTTTGCTGTGATAGCAAGGAGTTATCCCTGAAATATCCATATACTTATATCTATTGAAAATAGAGTACCCATATCTCTAGTCCTGCTCTAAAAGATAGAACTTCTTATATTTACAAGTAAATAATGAGCATTATGGAAAGCAGTGAGATACAGGTGATGATTTCCCACACTACATTTTCTCTATTAAAACACAATTGAAATATTCCTGCACTCTTGTTTTCTAAGCAAGATTTACCTGTTTCTAAAACTTCAGTATCAAAGTACTTTTCCAACTCTTTTTGTTTGTTTGGTCAGTTGGGGTTTTTTAGTTAATAGAAGTCCCCACTGTTAGTTCTTCCCAAGGCAAGTGACAGTGATAAACAATGAAATCCAGAACCCTTGGAAAGCTGCAGCCTTTTGGCTGGAACACTTTGCTGAAGCAATGGAGATTTCAATAAACAAGCAAGAAGATTAATTTGAAAATCAGTACCTGAAAATCAGTACCAATGAGCTGAGCAGGAAATATGGGGATTGGGGCGGGGGGGGTGCCTTTATAATCTAGAGCAGACTACTGACCTCGTGACTTAACTCCTTACTCACAGACACTGACAGTGTTCAGAGCTCCAGTGATGTGGTAAAACAGATGGGACAAAAATACTCACTTCTAATTACAGCAGTCAACACGAAAGTTTCAATAGTTGAAAGAGGTTTGGGGTTTTGTTTTTTTTTTTGCTGTGGGCTTTTTAATAAATTTTGATCAAGCTAAAAAAAAATCTTTAACTCTATAGGTAAGTAAAGCACCTTGGTACCACAATTGTTTAACTGGGTCATTACCTCCCTGTAAAGAATTATATGTACTGTTCTAATTTTAGATTAGCAATTGTGATACTGCAAACATATCTTACTAAGTGCCTGTGTAGCTCATTTTAACACTAGCACCACTATTAGGATTTTAAGATCTTTTAAACTCTTGATCAATTTATCAGAAGTAGTGAGTGAAATTCATCACAAAGAGAAGCATTTGAAAGGGGAGTGAAATAAGGAGAACAAGAGAATGACAAATTCTCTGCCTAGAAAAGTTTAATTTTATTTTTCAAAGTAGTAAAAGCCAGAACAGAAATAAAGACTATGTACACCATGTTGTGGGAACATTAGTGTGACTGCTGCTCTGCTGACATATAAAGGCAGCCACCAGCAGCAGTCCAGTATAGCCAGGTTAATACAAGCACGCTCTTGACTATAGAGCTTAAGACTCCCTTTCACATTCTTACTAACCACTAAACACAAATAGTTTACAGGGTCTTTCTTCTGCAGACATCAGGAGGATGAGCCTCAAAATGGCAAAACTGAGTCTCCAGCCTCAGGTTATTCACAAATTTGTTGATGTTTTGACACTCCCACTCAGCCATTTCATTCAGATTTGTTTCCATTTTCAACTGAGATTGCAACATTACACCAATTTCATTTTGAAATCACAAATAGCTTCTGCACAAATTACCATTAAATTGTGGAGTGTTTTGGGACTGAGGCCTGGCTATCTCTTGCACTAAAGCACTCCGCACATTCCCCAGGTGGCCCTCTGCACTTTGGGAGGATGTCAGCTCTGGGGCAGCTTTCCCCTGCTCACTCTTGTGTTTAGGCTTTGACCTTTTCTCATTTTACTCTTTGTTTCTTTATCAACCACGGAAAATTGAATGCCAATGCGCCTGAGGGAAGTGGATTTTCTACACTGTCTCTGTTCCATTTGGTCAGTGTTGCAAGTCCCCTGCATGAAATAAAAACCCATTCCAAAAGGCTTTAAAAAATATAGTTCTCCCCTTAGTTTATGCTGAAAGATGACACTATTTATAAATTTGTATGAAGTACATCAGAAATGAGAATGTTCTCAATGAGCTGAAACAGAACAACTGAGAAACTTCCACTTCTTGGTTCATTTCTGCCCCAATATCTTTATTTTCCTTTTCCAGCTGCACAAACCACAAACATTTACCCTGTTCTTCCACATTTAGGGACATGTAAATTCTTTCTTACCTACCTGACCTGGGTATGCAAGTTGTGTCTCTGTGTATATGTAGTGCATAAAATACATACATATTTTTCTATATTACACATATTGCATAAACATACATTTTACTCAGATATAATTGCCTTTAAATGTAATTGTTCATAATTACTTTTATTAAATAATTAACTATTATTTTAATCACAGAATTTTAGGGGTTGGAAGAGACCTCCAGATATCATTGAGTACTGCCAAAGCAGAATCACTTAGGGCAGATCACACAGAAATGCACCCAGGAAGGTTTTGCAAATCTCCAGAAAATGAGACTCCATAACCTCTCTGGGCAGCCTGTTCCAGTGCTCTGTCACCCTAAGCATAAAAACCCTCCTTGTGTTGAGGTGCAACCTGATGTGTTCTAGTTTGTACCAACTGTCCTTTGTCCCATTGCTGGGCACTACTGCAAAGTGGGCAGTAGTGGCATCATCATCAGGATGCCCACCCCTCAGGTATATATAGGTGTTTGTAGCAGTTTAAGGCTTATTGGAAAATTCCAAGAGAAATCAGGACTTTCCTGAAAGTTCAGTGCAAAATGTAAATAAATCAGAGCATTGGATGTAAAAGAATAAAACCATTTATTGGTTCACTAAATGGTATAAAAAGCTAATATATTTTAAAAATTGCTTTCTTGGGCTCTGGGCTCTGTCTCTGTTCCTCACCTCTCTGACTCCTCCATACCATATACTAAGCTTTTGTTGATAACATGTGAGGCCTTGCTGGTTTTCTATCTGGGAGGAGAAAAGAAGGTGATGCTGGGCCCTTCTAGGCTTTATTTGTCCGGGGTGGGGAGGGTTGGATTTCTGTATTATTTCTAAATTATATATAATTGTAAATAAATGTAAATATGTTTTGTATATATGCTTGCAAATTTAGCTTGCTGTAAAAAATAGCTTTATATTACTTCCAAAACTTTGGAGCTAGTCTGGTGATTTCACTTTTATTTGGGGGGCAGTTTTTCACAACCCAGTGTTAAGAAGATCCCTTCTCAGCCTTCAGTTCTCCAGACTAGACATCCTCAGGTCTCTCAGTCCATCTTCATAGGAGAGATGTTCAAGTCTCGTAATCATCCTCATAGAGATCTCTGTTGGACTCTCTCCAGCAGATCCTTGCCTCTCTTGAGATGGGGAGCCCAAAACCGGACACACTACTCCAGATGCGGCCTTACCAGAGCAGAGGAGGAGGAGAACCTCCCTAGACCTGCTGGACACACTTTTCTTAATTGACCTATTGACCCACATAGCCACAAGGGCCCATTGCTGTCCCATGGAAAACTTGCTGCCCACTACGACTACAAGCTCTTTCTCTATGGAGCTGCTTTCCAGCAAGAAGACCCCTAGTCTGTACTGGTGCCTGGTGTTACTCCTCACCAGTGTAGGTATATAATGTAAATATACAGATACATGCAGATATATATTAAAAATTAATTGGGTGAAAATTAGATGATGCTTGGACAGATATTTCTTAAAAAAAAAAAATTAAAAGAGACAAAACCAACTGTATGGGTAGCATAATTTTTAAAATTTGTAGTCCTTAACCACAGAAAATAGTATCCTTGTTGAAATCCAGACATACAGGTGACAAATACATTAAAATATATAGAGAGAGTTGCAGATCTAGATATAAACTGAAGATAAGGGTATCCAAACCAGGAATCCTAATAGTCACTTGACCCTCCAACAGTTTGGACTGTGTGAACACTTCTGACAAATCCCAGGCAACCTCTTTCATTAAGTTCTTTTGAGGAATACTGAAATAAAGAATAAACTCTATTCTGTACAGATTAAAGTATTACATAAAACTTTTCCCAAAGGAAGATGAAGGATGTTATGTCTCCTGACAGAGGAGCTGCCCAGATGCACAGGATCCTATGCACATTACAACTACCTGGAGTTAAGTTGTACTCATCACTACATTTCACACTTTGGTCTCACCTGGAGAAAGCAGGTAGTGAGAATCCCAGCCATACAGTCCCAGAGACTTAAAAGGGATTGGTATCAAGACCCTAAAGTCCTTCTTTTACTACATTTTTTTTTCTCTTTGATAATTTTTTTTATCACTACCCTTTTCCCAGATAGGACACTTCCACTATTTGGTTGCCATCTTGCTTGCACAGCAACATGTTCAGTGTTAGGGTGCCTCTTGGTTATGTGCACTATCAGGGATCAGAATGACCTGAACTGCATATACTTGTTAAATATTCATAAGTGTGTCCAGGCTGATGTGCTGTATTTGCTAGATTGTTCTGACTTTAAATCAAGATGCATTCAGAACTGACATAGATTCTTAAAATATCTTGAATGTTGGTAGTTCAGAAAATTAACACTATGGTGTTGTGGGATTTAGTTTGGTTTTTTATGTACTTGTGGATATCTCAAAATATTCTCTATACTTGATAACAGTTTTATGGGAAAGCATGCTGGGGAGCTTGCAATATTTTGAAGTCAATATAATTTCATTAAACACAGAGTCATCACCATACTTAAAGGCTTAGGTGTTTTAGTATTTTTGGTTTGGGTTTGTTTTTTTTTTCCTTTTCAATATTACCTAAAAATAATTATAACTTTTTTTTTTTCCTTTGGGAAGTTTGAGGCAAAATATGAATTATATATCAAGACAATCACTCAAGGTGCTTTCCTAAAGAGTGTCCTTGGAATCCAATTGTTATTTGCACACACATTAATAAACTGTAAAGCTTTTAAATCTGATTGCTTCAAGTTGAATGGATGGGTCAGCACCAAACAAATTGATCTCATTCAAAGAGCATGGTCTACAGAAAACTGTAACTCCATTACAATGAAAGGGTTCAATGCAATAAATAAAATACAGATTTTTGAAGTTACCTGAGCAACTCTTTAAATGCTCTGCAGGACTGTATGTTCAAGTTACATTATTTATTTGAAACGAAAGCCAACATGTACTATAAATAAGAGAGTTTTAATATCTGACACACTGTGTATGGGTTAAAGGCTGCATGTCTGACAAAAGGATCACTGGAGTGACAGGAATATCAATTCTGTCAAATGAAACATCTAGGGGTCAATGGTGGCACAGACATACCTGGCAGTATCAAATGAAAGGATAACCTTTTGGGCAGGTTCTTGGTTTGACATTTAGAAGTTCAGTCCCCTTTTCAAGTGAGCTGAAGTAAATTGCCTATTTTCTCTGTACCCCTATGCCCAAGTTGGATAAAAATGGACTAATAATCCTCTATCTTCACATTTTATGGGTTGTAGGGATAATCATCAGGTACCTGCATCAACAGAAAGAGATCACCCTTGGAAAGTGATACTTGAAAAAAAAAGCTATGAAGTTGTCTCTTTAAAAAACCCCAAAATAAAAGGCAAAACCAGAAAATCTCTGTAGGGAAACCTGATTGTATTTGCTTTAATGAAACCTGCAGCATGAATACTTTTCCAATGAAAACGCATCACCAAAAAAATGAAAACTCAGGGAGAAATTGTCCTTATGACACAGAGCTTTTGTTCTTCCCCACAGATGATGCTTTCAGAACTACTTTTACTCCTTTAGCACTCAACACTGCAAAGGCAATGATGCAAAAACGTGGAAAACCATCCCTTTTTTCAGTAAGATGAATTGGAAGGAATTCTGATGTTTGCTTCATTAAAACAACCAACCAGCAACAAAAACAGGAGTAAAATCTCTAGGTCTGGCCATATGCAGTTTTCCAATGGCTGAAGGAGAGTAAACCAAGCAAAATGCATACCTGATAGGAACTACAAAGAGTGCCAGCTCCTAATCTGAAACTCCAGACAGCCCACACTGACCATTCAAAAAGATGATGTAAACACAGTCCACAACAAAGAACTGCTGCTGCCAGCCTGTCACTGCACTCCATATGTGCGATGTCTTCCAGCCCCTGGTACTTTTGAAGACATCTTCCACATATTTGCCATTGTAAGAATTAGAAGATCTCATTATATACCTTTAAAGGAATTTCTTCTTACCCTGTTTCTCTATACTGAAGACAGAAAAGATTTTAGATCCTTCCTTTTCGCAATTTTCAAGACTCTATACCTATTCAGTCCATTCTTCCTCTCCCTTCTACCTGAAGACCCTTTAACACATAGTTCACACACACTGCCTTAGACCTCTTCTGATCTTGGTTTAATTTTCATTCTAGTTTATACCTTTTGAACTTAACTGAAATAGTTCCAACTGACTTTTACTGAGTTTTACTTAGTAAAACTCTAAAATTTTTGCTCTCTTCTATTTGATTTGCCAGATGTTTTTAATACAGATGATGACATTTCTTATTGACAAAACTCCTCTTCCCAGCACTTCCCTCCTGGGTTTCCTCCTATGCCACTCCTTAAATTGCCAACGGGTGCCCCCCACACATTCATTCTGTAATCTCATCTCTACACTATATTCAGCAGCAAACTAGTGAAAAATCCACTGCCATGCACATGCTAATGAGCCTTGATCGACTTCTCTGTGACAGTTTTTCATATTCTGTTCAGTCTAAATTGTTAGCCTGCTTTCCAGATATTCTGTAAGTTGTATATGGATAATGAGATTTCTCAGCCCTCTCTCTTCAAGAAAATTAAATCCTTTTTCCCAGTCAAAATGGACAACCAGAACTTCAGATCTGCCACTTTGGACTACAATGTAAGTGTCATCTTTGACTCTTCATTCTTTCAAAGCCTCTCATCCAGCATAAGACCAAAGTCTTGTAGATTCATTAAACAAAACCTTTCTGATAAACACTTCTTTTTACCCATCTGTAATGCTAAAACTCCTTTCTCAGCTCTGATGACATTACATATTGATTACTACAAGGTTCATCTTCCTGACCTAGAGAACTGGAAGCTCCTCTCCTATCTCACTGAAACTTCTGCTACAAAGACAATCTCCAATTCTTTGCTTTGATCTTTTCACTCATCCCTTCACACTGCTCCAATAGCTCCTTTTTTATCTGTCACATCAAAGATATGCTAACCAGTTTAACTTCCAACACCATGTATTTTTTAATTCCATTTTTCAAGGTTACCTCTAATTCATCAGCAAGATTTTGACCTTGGTGTGAATTATCTTCACCTACACTTATTTATAATTTTTAAAATCCACAAATATATCTAAATCTCTTTTTATTCCTTTTTTTTTTCAAAGATCCTGTAATGAAGATGCTAATTCTGCCCTTGAACAAATCCTCATCACTCCCTTTTGCTCCCTAGACATGTCTACCTGTAATGTCTTGCAAATGATATATTTTTTTTTTTTAAACACATATTTGTACAGCACTGAGTAAAATCACTCCCCAACTCAAGATAAGGCATTCATGTACAACAAGAATATTGGCTACAGTGACACCAGCAGTACTAACAGGAGGAGCAGGAAAAATAATTATCAGCATAGATCTATAATTTCTTTTCAAAGGAACTCAAACTTTTGGCAATTTTTAAGGTGTCTGCCACACTGCAAGGTACAAAGGTAAAGGAAAGAACTGACACATCATGCTTTATGCTGATGATATACCGCTCTATTCGTTTAACACAGAACACTCTTTGCCTGAGGAAAAAGACGGTCTTATTGCACAGTTACCAAACTGTCTCAATTTATAAGCTTAATTTAATGAAATCTAACTGCTTGTCCTTGATGAACAAGGTTCCAAATATTTTTTTCCCCCCACAGTTCCAGAGAGTTCCCATGAGCCTCTATTTGGGATTTTTTTATAAGCTCTTCACTTTGAAATGTGAAGAAAAGGGCATAACACTCAGTGTTATCTCCTACATACTGGGTAGTATTGCTTGAACATTAACCCTCACACCTACGCTGTGTTCTTCCTGCCCCATATATAAGTAACTTTAAGGCAAACAGAGTATCAGTTCCAGGACACTTGCTAGGGATTAGTCTTCTGAAATTGAGGTAAATCTCGCCCAAGCTTTTATCTTACACACAGAGAGCACTATATTGTATGCTGTAAGCAATTAATGATGGTTTACATCATTTTTCAAATTAATTTGAAACTAAAAATAAGTCTTAGGTAAATATAATTTTATTTCATCTACTAAAAGTGATTACAGAACTCCCATGAAAAGATGCAAAGCAGGTGCAAATTATTATTACTCATCCCTTCTAAGG
This sequence comes from Psilopogon haemacephalus, assembly GCA_013396835.1. Taxonomy (NCBI): domain Eukaryota; kingdom Metazoa; phylum Chordata; class Aves; order Piciformes; family Megalaimidae; genus Psilopogon; species Psilopogon haemacephalus. The sequence goes on from VWZI01017944.1 coordinate 446,613, forward strand.
ATAAATGGTTGCCTTCTATAACCTCTGAAGCAACTAATGAAGAGTCAGTGATTTTGTTAATCGAGAACACCAGATCTAAAGGCACAGTTTAGGGGAAAGATGATTGACTGACTGTGAGAGCCCTTCACTCCAAGCTAATCCTTGTGCTGAGAAATGCTTACAGATGCATCCATGAAAAAAGCCCACCATGTGATGTTGAAGGTTCAGCAATCAAATAGATAAAAATTGCAGCATGTATTTCAGAGTTTTCAAAGTCCAGCTGCCTTAGCACAGTGAGCTGAACAATTAACTGATGTTACATGAAAATTTGGAAGATGGCAAATATCTTTTTTAGGGGCCATTATTTTTTTGCTGATTTTTACAGGACAAAAACATTTTCACATGTACTGCTTCTGCTTATGTCTTACAAAATGGAAACGGTGGTATAATGATAAAATGCAAATGTAGGAACATATTATAAAATTAATCATCCATAATTAATCAGTAATTTCTGCTTTCTGCTAAATTATACCGAAAGTGCAGAAAATTATCCTTGATAAAGTAATCTGCAGATTTCCAGTATTTTAGAGAAACACTTAACATGTATTTACATATTATAATGACCATAGATATGTTGGAGTTTTTCATTTAACTTTCCACTACATTACAAATACACAAGTGTTTATATATATACGTATATACATATATATATATATATAAACAATCTGAAACAAAATAATTTTGGAAAAATAGCCATGAAGTAGTAGATGGAGGTGGGGTTGAATTTCAGAAGCCTTGAGTTGTCAGCACTCGCTAGAGCTATCCTATCTCAGATCTTTCAAAAGGCAACACTAGGTGCCATGAAAAACAGAGCTAAAGAAGATGAACTGTGTGTGGCCCACTACAATACCTTTATGTTTCCAAGTCATTAATAGCACCACCTCCTTAAATATATATATATATATATATATATATATACACACACACACATACATACACATATTTGTATATATGCACTCCATAAATACATAAACCTTCTCCTGACAGCTAGAATCTCTCTGTCTTGAGCTACTTCTGGAACTGACGGTGTTAACATGGAGCTATCCTGGAAGGAGAAACCCAGCACAGTGGTACACTAACACCAGTGTCTGCTTCCAGGATATGAATGGCAGTATCATTGCCTTCTGCTGTACAAACATGCCGGCTTTTTCAGGGTTCTCCCTTGTAAACCTTCTTACCTTTCACTGTGCTGTTCAGCTTCCATATTTAACAGTGAGTTTGAGGAAAGATAAAAATATAACAAATGAGAAAATTAAAAAAGATAATGAAAAAAGTAAATTTAATAAATTAGAAATAACACCCAGAAAAAAAGGAAGTTAAATTTTATTTAAAATACTTCAACAGTTTGTCAGCCAGATATCTGGCACAGTTTCCTTCAGACCTGCCATGCTTGCTTGTGGATAGCTGTGAAACTGATAGGAATTGACTCATGTTTTCACAACAGAACACCTGAAATGAAACAAGGACCCAAAGGTACAGAAGATTAAGTATTTGGAGCAAGAGAAATGCCCAGTTCCTGTACATACAGATTTAATGACATTTAAAAATAAATGATCCCCTATGCATATGTGCCTAGTCATCAGATTCAAAATATTAGCTGAAAAAAGTAGTTTATTCACATTTTTTTTTCCTCTGCAGTGGCTACAAATCCATATCAAAAATAGGTAAAAAAATGTCCTAAATATATACTCATAGTAATCCTATGGTTTGGATTAATCATAGTGAAACAAAATGTGGGTGAGTTTGTGTTCTGAATTTTTTTTTTAATTTTTTTTGTCCCACTGAAAAGAAACATATTTCTAAGCCAATTTACCCCAAAATGAAAGGCTTTGTTTTCACTTTGATTTTAGCAGCTTAATGAGGTTTGCTTGGCTTTTAATTATAATTATTATCTCTTTAAGCACAAGGAGTCTCACTGTATTGCAAATGTCAACAATAGCAGACAAGATTTTAGCTTAGAGGAAGAAATAGAAAACTAGAGGAATATTTAGGAAAAATAAGGCGAGCATAATTTAACTCAAACTATTGAAAGAAGATTATATTATTTCTACAGCTCTGTTATAAGCACTCACAAATCACCACCAGCTCTTTAAACAAAGAAATTGCCTTCTAAAAGCAGAAGAGGTATATATTAATTTTGTTTTTACCAAAGCTATTCACCAATATTTAAAAATGTTTATATATAGTGGATATAAAACAGAGATATGTAGTAATATGTTGAACATTTGCGACATAAATAAAAAAGAGATGCATGCCAATATCAAATGCCAAGTTCCAGAAAATTAGTATTGAACTTTTCCCGTTAAATAGTATTCAGCTATTTACTGTTAAATTCTGAAAAGCAGAGGTCTCTACTTCGTGGGGAAAAAAAAAATAAACATTTATACAACTGTTTGTAGGTGCAAACTGTTCAAGTGCCACACATAATTCCTACAGCTCCAGCCAAGTAACAGTATGTTACCATTCACAGAAGGGAAAAAGAGAAGTCTGGAGCATGGTTCACATACAAGTGCCAACAAACATCCTCTATAACCAGGAATGAAGAAAGGCCACAAATCAGCGTGACATGATCACAAAAGCTTAAACCAAAAATAGAGTATCTATATTATTTTAAAGAAGCAGACAAAATATTTGACATGAACTAGGGTAAAAGAGAAACAGAGAACAATCTTTGCTTTCCAGTGAGGACACAGTGGTGACTACACAAACACGGCAGAGATAAATTACAACTGCTTAACAAACTTAGCATTACTCCAGAAATTTAGAGCTTCATCTCAAATTGGAATTACAGTGATTCAGATAAACCTGCTGCAATGATGCAGGGAATTTAGCGTTAATTTGTAATGCAATTCATCTGCTCTCTTTTATTCTTAATTTTTTCCTACTTGTTTACTATACTAGGGATGCACTTGGTATGCTGCAGTGATATGCATATATAGTAGAAACCTTATTGCAGTAAGCTTATGAGCTCACATGCAAGACAGACTCAGAACTAAACATACCATTTTCAAAGATGCACCTAAACAGAAACATTTAGCACTTCGGTAAGGCTGCCAAAACCCAAGTAACACCTACATAAAGGTTTGTAAAGCCAGTAATTTCTTCTCTTTTCAAATCAGTACCTACATACAACTGTGTGACAGCCTCCATTTTACTAGTTTTCAAAAGTAAAGGTAATAATACTGAACAGCAGCATGGTTGAAATCTATGAAGCAATTGATATCACCTACAGTTTTAAAGAAAAAGTTCATTAAAATACATATCTCAAACAAGTCACATGTGTGAAGAAGACACCCAAAACCTCCACAGCTGAGTTACTGCACATCTGTAATAAGATACTTGAGAAAAACTGAACTACTAAATCTCTTCTTCCTCTTCAAATACACTGCATACGACACGAAGAAAGTTTGAGTGCACCACCCAACAAATGTTTTCTGATGTGTCTTCAGAAGGAGACCTGGGTCATCTAGAACACCCTTCAAACTAGTTCACGAGAAACTGCTAGACTAAATTCCCCAAGTGTTCTATTTAGTGAACTTTTGGACATCCTGAAGAACGGTACTTAACTGAACTTCCTTGCCATGTTTTCACATTATCTGACTGACCTCCCAGTTAGAAAGCATTCCTTGTTTAGCTTCAGACCATTACTTCCCATTAGACCACCCATGATCACCTTAAATAATTCCTCTTCCTCCTCTCCTGTTTCTTCTCAAGTACTTCTCAGTTATATTCCCTTAGGCAGGCTGTATAAAGCACGGTTCCTGAGAACTGTCTTCATAGGTCATGCCCCCCTATCCTTTTATCATTTTTGTCACCACTCGTTGAACTATTTATTCATGTCACTATATAGAGTGCTTAATGAGAAAAGCATTCAATACAAATGTACCTCTACTTGCGCTCAAAAGAATACATCAATTGGTAAATGGAGGTGGCAGGTGAAACATGGCTGTTGCAAAAATCTCAGATCTTGTGTGTGCACCAAAGAGACCAACACAATAGACAAAACTAATACATCCCCTTCCCCTTTCTGAATTAATAGTTTTTCTCCTCTTTCTATATATTGTCTTGCAAGGAGATCACATATTCTTCAAAGTATAAAATAATTTTTTCTGTTATGTGGACACCTGTTACAACTGAGTTTGGTTTTGCATATAAACTGAACGTATCAGAGATTTTTGCAGATGCAGAAGTGACCTTCTACCTAGTACCTAGGATAGGTAACATTTTATAAATTAATTTTCCTTCTGTTTTCTGAATAAAGGCTGCTTCCATGTTTATACCTACACCTTTGAAAACATTTTTATCTCTTCTTTCTCTCTCTCTATTCTTACAGTCAAAGTAGTTTTATAACAGTAGTAAACCTAGGAAACTTCTGAAGTGCAAGTAACTTCTGCTGCAGTAAGTTTGACATGTGACAGAACCAGGCACTGAGGTTGCTAAAGCACGAAAGTGAAAATTATGCCTAAACAAAAACTAAAGAAATTATCCTGCAGTAGAGCTGTTCTAGAATTTAGAAAGTTTTTGATGGATGAGATGTTCAAGTCCCCTAACTCTGTATATCCAACAGAGTCAGATAAGATGTCTCTGGCTCACCTAAGAGATAAGTGAAGCTGAAATTAGAATCCATTATTTTAGCAAGAAAAATGTAGTACTTGCAATATCAAAATGAGCAAAATAAATCTTATACTAGCTTCCAACAGTTGATGTCTACGATTTGTGTAAAGTTTGCTTAAACTATTCATTATCAGGACTCAAGAAAGTCTCTTCATTTAGTTCTACATTCCATGGGAGAGATTGTGTGCAACATCTGTATTTGACAGTAATATGTTATTAACCAATAGACATTAATAAGATCTAGTAAAAAAATTTCAGACTGTCTTTTCCCTGCCAAACTGAAGATCATAGAAAGGAATATATTTTTCACATAAAAAATTTCCATTTCCAGGAATTTTGGTTCTAAAATTCTTGCCTGTAACTTTAGCTAAAAGAGAAATTATGAAGATAAACATTAAAAAAAAAAAAAAAATTGCATTTTCTCCCCAGGTTTTTTGAGACCTAGAGCTTTTTTCTCCCAAAACTGAAAAGCCAAATTGTTTCAAAATCTCAACCAGCTTCCAAGATGTAGAGCTGTACTGATAACAATACTGGTCAGTATGCAATATAGAGTGTAGTAACTATAGAATGAAATATTTACTATGGAAATATGTAAGCTTATGGCACCTAATGCTGCACAATGTGAATGATGTATTTATATAAATTATGTAAGAATACATATTTAATGTAAATTCACAGATTACCAGGTTGCATTGGGTTGGAAAGGACCTTCAAAGGTAAAAGTTGAAAATTCTTATTTTAGACTGCCTGAAATTGTGTTGTGGTTAATTAGTTGCACTTAGTGACTGAGATATTGAAGTTACTTATATCACTGTGACCATATCAATTACATATCCAAGTCACAATCATAACTTTCCACAAAAGATAAGCAGAGCCTCTGCTAGTGATGGATTCTTCCCTACTCCTTCACCTCACACCTCAAGCCTTTTGGGACTTCCTTTCTAAGATTTAAATTTTCTTTTATAAAGCTTTTCTGAATCAATCAAGATCCAATACAGGAAGATTGCCAAATAAATTACTTTTCATTTCTGGCCACAGTTAAACTCCTTCAGGAGTCTGGAAATATATCAAGATCATTAGCCTTAATGCCTATAATACACACTGCTTTAAGGTGAAGTGAATAGTAAAACAGTTTAATACATTAGCCCCTGCCCTCAAGACACTTTCAGGGTCCTGACAAAGCACACACAGAACTCTTAGTGAACATTTCTGGATCCTTGTGCACTGAAGGGTGAGTTCATAGAATCATAAGAATGGCATAGGTTGGAAGGAACCTGGACTTGCTCTTACAGCTCTGTGTCCTTCTGACAGAGACATCTGAAATGGATGAAGTATTCGAGGTGGGGTCTTACAAGAGCAGAGTAAAGGGGCAGAATCACCTCCCTAATCCTGCTGGTCACACTTCTTTTGATGCAGCCCAGGATACAATATGCCTTCTGGACTGAGTTCAGACTTTGTAATCAGTATGGGCCTGAATAAAATATTTGTATTATGTGCTGTGGATACTTTGTTAGGACTCACTGGAAAACTAAGCATTGGCGATTTTTGCTGTGGGTCTTTTATGAAGCAAATGAAACCACTGATTTTACTTCAGTTTGAGGGCAGGTACTCTGTTATTCTCTGCTGAAAAATCCTGTGTGCGCACAAATGTGACCAGAATTTGTCCCTGTGCTTCGTCCTTCCCAAGCTACCCATTTGCTCCATTTATATATGATGAAATTTATCCTATTAATTTAAAAATCAATGATAAATGTAAATGTAGAGCATTTGCTTCTGACAATATCAAAAACTTAATCAGCTAATTTAAGTTTTCAGGGGAGGGGGTTGTTGGTGGTTGGTTTTTTTTTAATTTAGCAGGATTTGGTGTAGAAAAACTGAGAACTGGAAACAGGTCTCACCCACATTTTAGTTTCCTGGCTCATTCTTATCCCTGGTTTGTGAAAATAATAAAACCCTACTTTATTTCAAAATCCTTAGCTAATGAAAGCATGTGAACTTATACTGAAGATCCAACTCTCCTTCTCAACTCTGACATATAAAGCACTGTAAAATCATTCATTATTTAATATTTTTTAAAGCTAGATAAAACTAATTAATGCCAAAAATTAGCCCGCAGCACAACATTAATTACAAGCTTTCCCAACAGTTACCTCCCTGTCCTAATGAGCCTGGTTGATTTCAAGAAACTGTTAAGAAAGACATATAATTCCTACTTCATACTCAGTAAAAAACTCTGTGATTCAGCTTTTAAACATCAATAATGTACCCTTTCCACATTAATTTGGAGATTTCCACTGTAAAGCAGACTATTTCAGGCATGTTGTTACATTTCTAATAGACTATAATAGATTTTCTGGTCACTTGTCAACAGTGGTTGAAATCCAGGTCCCGTATTGGTACAGAAGACAACTAAGGAAAAAAAAAAAAAAAAAAAACAAAACAAAAAAAGAGCAATACAGATCTATATGTTATATTGAAGGTGCTGGCCTGTGGTCTCCCATTTGCATTAACCACAACACATGCATTACATGGAGTACCCAATATTTCAATTCTCTGTACTAGAATCTAATGATCTTATTTGACATTTACCTACCAGCATTGTAAAACTGTACCACTGCAGAGAACATGGCATAATATCACATAAGTCATCTGAAACATTGATGATAAAAACAACTGTGCACTGACCTCATTAATAAAAGTCTGGGCTCCCCGTGGACTTAGAAGTAAGATGGCCCTTCGTAATGTGTCCCGGTAGCGGTTCAGCTCTTCTGTTTTCATCGTAGTGAAAAGGTTGGCAAAGACTCTGCTGATATTCCTGTCCACTTTTTGTAATGATACATCAAGTCCCAGTCTTGAGGCCTGATCAAGAAATCCCTGTAGACCACGAATATCTGTAACACAGGATGAAAAAAAAAAAAATTAAAAAGAGAAAAAAGAAAAAAACCACTAGGTCAACCTTTGCCAATTAGGCAAGCACCTGTAATTAGGCAGAAAACCACATACTACTTTTTGCCTTGCAATGCTGTCAGAAGAGTATTCTATACAGTTATATTCCACATCTCCCTTTCATAGCCAATACCAACAGGGAAAAAAGTCCATCAGCTACCTTTCCCCAAAGCTCCCTGAATGGCTCTTAAGCAGAGGCAGGTTATGCATTTGGATGGCTGTGCATACTTCTCCAGAAGGTTGAGGCTACAGGGCTTGACACCTCACAAACAAAAATACAATCTTATCCCAACAATATCACAGTTCAAATGCAGAAATCAAGGAACAGATTAATCAGCAAACAAACAAATTACTTACTCATAAACCTCTCCTTATCTACCACATTAGATCATGTCTGGTTTTGCATGAAAAAATTACACACCCCCAAAAAATTAGGATAATTTACACTGCTCCAATGAGTGGGTTCTCAGAGCAGCACCCATCTTGGTGTTACGTGGCCATAGAATGTACATGTGTATTCCTTTTATCTCCCCCTAAAAAAAACTTCCATGAAACCTAACAGAAGTAACAGCTTGCGAGCATACACCAGTTAAATAACTTAGCTCATGTACAAGTGCAATACTGATTAACAAGGTAACTGGCAAACATCAGGTCCAAAAGAAAAGCAAAGAAAGTTACTTTGAGTTGTTTTGTACTTCTCTCCAAATATGAGAACGGTTCTTAATCTGATTAATTCAGTTTAAAACAGCCCAACTGCAGAGAAACTTCAGAATATAATTGAAATAAATCTAGGGATGTGTCAACTGCAGTGGACCTTTCATTGCCTTTTTATCTTGCCTTTTGTAGAGCCGTGCCCTCTATCAGGAAAGATACACTCAGAAGGGCTTTGTTGGTGACTTAGGCAAGTCTGCAGCAGTTTTATCCTACTGCCAAGTAGCTGCTAGACTTGCTTACTGCCTGAAAACTGGAGGCACTGAGGAAAGGAAAGGGTTTATTGTTATGCAGGCATTCCTGACAAATGCCAGAAGACTTAACTGCAAAATATTCCATGTGTGCTGAAATAATGACAGTGACAAACAACTGTTGTTTACAGGTTAAAGCATTTTATTAAAGTTATGCTAAGCTTGGATTTTGCTAATTTAAATTCAGTAAGTTAGCACTCATTACTATACCTATACTCACTTTATGTATCCATGATACGGGAAATACAAAATTTTTTCTTTTAGTGGTGTTTAGTACTTCAACACTACTGCAATGCTTGCCAAGCAGTGAGAAAATTCCCCTTTTTTAGGATTTAGTAATGACTTGTCTTTTTGTGCAGGCTTCTAGAGTTATCACTGCACAAAGGAAAGCTGTTTACAAAAGATTAAGTCTGCTGATATTGCTCTGAGGCTTTTTGACTTATGTTTTCAGCTGACCTCCTCAACTACTGGTTAGAAATATTGTTGTCCAGTGCAAAATACTTGATGTGCTTGGTAAGGCTATTTGGAGCATTTTGTATTTGCTTACAAACTCTCACCCCACCATCTTTCCCCCAAGGAAAGCAGGCTATTTCCCAGTTTGAAAAATGGAAAAGAGTCAGACAGGAGGAAAAAATCCAAAGAAGCAAACAAACCAAACAAACAGAAAAGAAAAACCACAACAACAACAAAACTTGAGATGGAAGAGACTGTCCAAGCTCAAATATACAAGCACAATCTGTCAGTTTTTCACAGATATAAGTAAATGTGAATTTATTCAGTGTTGGCAATTAGAAAGAACTGCATGACTTTATCTTCCTGAATGCTGACAGGCCTGACTCTAAGTGACACTGGGGAAGAGGAGAAGGCTTAGTGGGAATTCAGAGATGGAATTAGGAACTCCAGAACAGTGTTTTCAGAGGTGACTAATAATTTTAGGTGTCTGCTTAATGGAATTAATTTTTTTTCCACAAGTAATTAATCACAATCATTATCAAGAGTGCAATCATTTCTTAAAATGTATCAGTACATGAATATACAAACACTATGTACGAGCGTCTCTTTAATTACAATAAAGAACTAGGCTCAGTTTTATATTACCTGACATATCACATTTAAAAAGTGAGTTTGATGCACTCATTTTATTCCCTCCAGTTAGCAGATCACAAATCTATGCAACATAAAAGAAAAAAAAAAAATCTTTGTTCCATGGCAGTTCAAACAGAAATATTAACAGAAACAACTAGTTAAGAGTTTCTTTCTGCTTCTCGTAATCTACATCAGTTAAGCCTTCATTTTCTTTACCACTAAAATGAGTCTTAGAAAATTCACACAGATTTTAATAGATTCTATAGATTATTTTGTCTGTTAAAATGTGTGTCTGTTAAAAAAAAGTCTGTCTCTTACAGTCTTAATAGTGAGTTTTAAAATAAAAAGTTCAGATTCTAACATTACAGAGTCATCATGAACTATTACTGATAAAATAATTCCTTGTGCCCATTTATTTCATACTCTATAGGAAGTGTACGGCATTCCAAACTCAAAACACTTGTCTAGAACATCTGACACACAGAAGACTAGTCTGCTCTAACTACACAAGATACAGTTGCTGGACAAGAAAGAACAGCTTTAAGCTTGAGGAGCACTGATTTAGACTAGATACGAGAAAGAAATTATTTACAGTGAGAGTGGTAAGACACTGGAATAGTTTGTACAGGGAGGTTGTGAATGTCCCCTCCCTGGAGGTGTTCAAGGCCAGGTTGGAAGAAGCCTTGAAGGACCTGGTCTAGTGGAAAGTGCCCCTCCCATGGCAGGGAGGCTGGAATTAGAGGATCTTTCAGGTCCGTTCCAACACAAAGCATTCTATGAATGCACGAATCTCTGCCTTCAGTTTTCCATGTTTCTTTTGCTGAAGGTATAATCTACATTTAGCTGTAACAATCAAACCTGATTTGTGCATGCTCAAGGTACAGAATTTCAGAAAAAATACTAGAAAAGTTCTCTGTAGAGAACATTCATCTCTTGAAGATGAGGTGACATCTACATTCCAGAAGGAAAGGCATTATACATAATGCACTTAGGTCAGACTTTCTCATAAAAGTAACCTGTAAAGCCATATAATAACTGGACATGTTTACAACACTCTACTTTCAACTGCAATGGTGAAATTATGAGGTTGGAACTGGAAATCACTAGAGCTTCATAAGAAAGGGAAACTTCTCATGAACTTTGCCTCTTCTGTTACATCTGGCTGAAGAGATAATCGCTGTGGCTGAGAGTCCTCTCCCTAACTCTGACAGATACACCATATGTTCAGGTCTGACAAGAAAAGAACGAGACAATTTCAAGGATAACTATTACATGGAGAGAAGGAAAGACCTGATGCACTGCTAAGATATGAATTCTGTCACCTGGACTACAAACCTAATGTTTCTGTAAATAAAGGGCTTTATTGTACTATAAGAAATACTGGAATGTATCATTTCCTGCTGGAGGCTAAGTTGGCCACTGTGCTGGCTGGCTGGAAAACAAACATAAAATGACTGTACTAGATGTGGTACCTACATGTAAAGCCTGTTGTCATCTACAAAATAATTATTGTTTATTATATTATCCATAATATTGCCTCTATTAAAAAAAAAAAAAAAAAAAAAAAAGTATGCAGACATTACCATAGCATTCATCTTCCATAAATTTACAGGATGTGATTCTCAGTCTTTATACAAGAAACTTTAGTCAGTTATTATCCTGTTAAACAGCTGCATGGCTGGGCACAGCTGGCCTTTAAGGAATGCTCTTTGTAGAAAGGAACTTCCAAAAGGTAGAGAACATTACATTGTCTTTTCAACACCAGTTTCTAACCCCACTTGACAGAAATAGAAGCAGCACATGGCTGAGAAACATTTTACTCTGGGTAGAAAACATCTGGAAGCAGATTTAAATATCAAGCTGGAGCTGAAGGCAAAGCTAAAGAAGCACAAAGAAATAATTTCACACCCTTTCATTCTACCAAGTACATTCTAGGAGGACTGAAGTCTTATCACCAAGCTCCATTTTCAAATAACCTACTACAATTTTTCCATTTGTACATTTGTAAGGGGGGAAAGTAAGTAACTGTGAAAAGCAATGAGATCGCGTAAAAATGCTGAGCTTTAAAAAATTCTCATTTGCTCATGATAGGCTCTACACTTGCCACTTTTTTTTCTCTAGCCCAGTGTTAGTTTTACTTGAGTATTAGTTTAGAGATATATTTAAAGCAGTGAGTAAAGTGTCAAGGAGACTTGGTTAGTTTCATTATTTAGCATTTATACACTTATGTAAAATATATTTTCCAGCATTTTAGGAAGTACTTTTCCTTATAATCAAGCTCCAAGAGAGAGAAGGAATAAAATCACTATTTCTTACCATTAATACAAAGATACCCTGTTTTATTGTAGGTTTGTCTCTCTTGACTGCAAATGGGACAGAATACTTCCCACTAATATTTTTATTTCTTATGACAGGATAGAAAATACCTAAGATTCACTGCCTTGCAAGGTAAATTATAAGAACTCCAAAACGCTTTTCATAAACCACTTCAGTTTCATGACTTTCATTCATTTTATTTTACAATGGCTGTTATTCCTCATTATCCAACACTGAATTGTTTGCATAAGAAATAAGGATAATGAGACTGCTGTAACAAACAGATGTATTTACTGATGATTAGACTCTTTCTGAATTGTAAGCTTCCTGAACGAACGATTTCGAATACAATCTTTTGGTCCTTGCTAGAGATAGTAAACTACCTGAAGGACTTGAATACGCTCCACTATTTAGAAAACTGAAAGTGGACATACTTCAGGAATAACTTTTATGCTTAAGTTAATAAATAACAAAATTCTCTTCCTCAAACAGCAGAGGGAAGATTAGTATTTATGCTTTGGAAAAGGAAGCATGATTGATTACATCATCTAGAAGAACTAGACTTTGAGCAAGCACTATGATTTTCAACCTAAAATACTCACAATATGATTTTAACTGTTCAAATAGAGTGATTAGAGCAGGAAGAATAATGTCAAAGTTTGTTACAATAGGTCTGAGCACATGAATATTAGAATGTAAATGTTTATTGGATCCCAGATCCAAATGGGAAATTCTATTAGTAAGGTATATTTTCTATTTTCATAGTTTTTTCTCTGTTCCTTCAATCTCTCCCCAAGAATGTAACATCTCTCATCTCTTGCCACATCTCATGTGTCTCCACCTGACATATTCCTAATATCTGTACTAACTGCTATCAGTTAAATTTTCTGCAAACACTAGCATTCACAACTTCAAAAAAAGTCCATGATTTGACCACCTCATTTCTAGTGAAGCTGCACTTCAAAAACTTTCCACTAAAAGATCATCTTCTTTCATATTTTTATATACACCTGAGCTCTGAAATTCCATCACATTCTAGTTTTCTAAGAAACTAAGACAGTAATTAGATAATAGTTACTATAGCAAATACATATATCAGCAAGTACAATAAACCCATTAATTAAATTGGATTTTTTTTTTTTAAATCATCTCATAACAGCTGTACTACAAGAGATGTTCTGCTGAGCTTCATAACCTGTCTCTGATAGTGTTAAACATGACAATTGTGGAATGATACACTCCTTTAACATCCTCCCAACGGTTCGCATTTTGCAGTGCAGGGTATTCCTCAGGCAAGTATGTGTTCTGTGTATTTTTATGCACTACACAAGTGTATTTCTGCCTTGTAAGCCCATGTAAACGATGAGCACCCAGATCAGTGTGCCTTTGGCATATTAACCTGGGAATTTTCAGGATCCCACTGGATTATCCCCTTTTTCATTTTCACATCTTTCTCTTCTGGATAGTTGTACTGATAGCTATCAAACACAAGCTATGCAGCAGTAACCTGCACTGTCTGAGTAGCCAGGCACTACATAATGTCACTCAGATCCTGAAGCTGCACAGCCCCTTCTCAAAGAGTTAAGAGAAAAGCAAGAAATCAGAGATTTCAGGAAAGAATAAAGAGGGCTATTAGAAACATAATCTTTGACAAATACAGAGAAATTTTATTTGCCATTTAAATCTAGATAACAGGTTGACATTTATCCATATTTCTGCAGAAACTGAAAAATCTTACCACATCTGTTTTGATACAAGCATCAGGATAAACCAAATGCAAATCAGAATGCTGTGTGATATCAAAGTCTGAAGCCTGCATAATGGCCACATAAGTATTTTAATGGCCAGTTCTGCTGCCTTCATTGATTTTGTTTTCAGGTTTTTAAACACGAAAAGGACTTTGAATACAAACAAATTATAGATATTGGTGGTTTTCACTCTTGAACAGATGGGAGAGAGACAGAACGTACCATAAAGCCAGATGTGTTGCATGTGCAAACAGATGTTTTCAGATTTGACTTAAATAAAATGCAGACATTACTAATGAAAATATAAAAAACTTACACTGTACAACTGATGGTCCATAACTGAAACAGTTAATACACTCTGAAGGTAACTGGAACCTCTTAGAAAGCCCAGAAGTACAAAAAAATTTTAAAGGCTACAACAGCCCTTTCACATTTGGAGTGAAAGGTCAGTTACAGGTCTCCCTTTCTGGATTCTCACAGTTAGCATTCAAAAGCACAAGGAATATTATCTCAGGAAATTCATGTTGGGGAAATCGTGGACATATGCTACAATCAATGTAAAAAAAGGAATTCACTGAAGAACTAGCATTTCCATCCAAATCACCCATTTAATTCTTTGAAGTGAAATAATTTCCAACTAACTGCCCAATGGTAAGCTGCTCAAATAACCTGTAAATCTTCTCCTCTCAATCAACTGCTTGTAATATGTTGAAATGCTTTTAAAAATACTATGCAGTGCTAATGCTGTACCTTCTTATGAGACAAAAACAGACGTATTGACAGAAACTATGCTTTTGTTGACATATATCCTAAGTCTAAATAAAAATATTTCTTTCACCTAAATCGCTTTTAATTATTGCATTAAATTGTTAAGCTCAGTACAAGCAATTCTAAACATACATCTACTAGTACATAATGAAAGAGCTGAGACTTACCTTCCTGAAGCCCTATTATTTTACATGGACATGTGAATTAATAATAGGGTATGTTTAGGATACGGGAATGGAAGCCTGTCTGCTGCTTTTACTATTAAGAAGCTGTTACTATCTTATAAATTTGGTTATCATACTTTGACATGTGAAATACATTCTTCATAAATAAGACTGTAAACCCTGAACTAAGCATAAGAAAATGCAAGTAAGTGCATAATGAAATAAACCAAATGTGCAAGGAGTATGACTTGAACAGAGAGACAAAGGTATCTCTTCTCATTCAGAGAAAACCACAAGCCACGCAAGAATTCATTCCGTATGTGCTAAGCATCCAGCAAAGAAAGGACAGAAGCACATCACTTTGGTTTTAATGGATTGCAAAGTAAGTCACCCTCTTGATGAAAATTACTTTAACTACTCCACATTCTGATCTTAAGACATGCTACAGTAAAATTACTGCAGATAAAGAAATTAAATTCCCCTTGAGGAAAAGCTACTAAAAGGCAGGACTTATTCTTTTATATATGCTAACAATAATTACAGCCGTGAATCTCAATGTACTTTCTGAACAGTGGCGCAGTATAGTTATATGCTACAAATACACCTTGCAGGAGAGTCTCTGTTATACCAGGTTAACTACATGCCAGCAAATAGTAATTCAGCTCTATACTGAACAAATTTTCTCACTGTAGTAGTTTTGTAGGTTCAGGTAAAAGTCAGGAATACAAGTAGTGGAGAGATTGTCACAGCTGCCAGCTCCTATGTT
The DNA here is from genome assembly GCA_013396835.1 of Psilopogon haemacephalus. Classification (NCBI taxonomy): domain Eukaryota; kingdom Metazoa; phylum Chordata; class Aves; order Piciformes; family Megalaimidae; genus Psilopogon; species Psilopogon haemacephalus. The sequence continues at coordinate 462,022 of VWZI01017944.1, forward strand.
GGCAGCATTTAGGGATGAGGTCTTCACTAAGGAAACAGAAAATCTCTTTAAGGTTACTGTTTCTCAACTAGTCTCAGACTTCGGACAATCAAGTCCTTACTGATATTTTTACACTATGCTCCATCTTCTCCACTGAGAAATCCAGATGTCTTGAGCCTTAACACCAGTAATACAGTGCACTTTGATTGAGTCAGCACCAGTCTATGATTATCAGCCAGGCTTTGTGTCACCACACCACAGGTACTGTATGGACACCATCTCATGTGGATACTGTGTGTGGCACTGAACTGCACAGAGCTCACCCGTCCTGGCAAGTCCATCTTGAACTACATAATCAATACTTGGTCACTGTATGCCAAGCTAAGAACAATGGTTTTAGTTCAGAAACTAGGAAGAAAGACCACCTGGTTAATCATTGTTTTATTTAATAGTGCCCATCAGGCTGTAATGAGGATTATGGTATCAAAAGTTTAACTTCATTGGCTAGTTACTTTTCATATTGTGGTGGTTCAGCAGATACCCACCCTTCCCTACACTTTGAAATAACACAGATTAGAATTCAGTCAAATGGAAGCTAAGGAAATGAAGCTTTATATTTGCAGCTTTGCAAAATATACAAGCAGGTATTTACAATATATAATAGATATTTACAGATATATACAGTTAAAAGGTAATACAGAAACATCACACCTCTCTCAGAGATCAAAAATCCCTAAGAGGGGTTTCTAACACCCTACCACCTTCCCCCCTTCCCCAATCTTATCTCACTATCTGTCTTACGTGCCAGATAAGCGAAAGTAGACCGGCCAGGGGATTAGCAGCAGGAAAGAAGTTAGTGAAGTTATTCAGATTATTCAGATCCAGCTAAAAAGGCAGGGAGAGAGAGATGCAGCAGCAGCCATGGCTCAAAGCAGTCTGTCTTATCTTTTCTTGGGTTCTAATTTTATATTACTTCAGTAAACAAATTAGTGAAGGAGACATTGGAATGTTTTCCTTTCTCAGCCTATAGTCTAATTTCTCATTCAAATCCTCCAATTACTTCAAACTAGCACACATATAGACACTGAATATTTAAAACTATGAAAATATGTAGCCTTTTTTAATTTCCTGGGTTTTAAGCTCATTTTTGTAGTATAGACTCCATAAAATTCTGCACAAAAGCACAGAAGGATGCAAAATCAGTTATAGACTCCTCTATTCTCTAGTTTTCTTTTAAAGGCATAACAAATCTCTTGGTGGGAGCAGGAGGGAATTGAGATTTCTTTTTTTTAAACAGGGAAAAAAAGCTGGTGTCACATATAATGACTGTCAATCAGTCCCCTTGCAGGAATATGCCAACAAAAAAATTAAGAGAAAATAATTCATTAAAAGTTATTCATTTACATATGACATCTACTTCCAGTAGACTGGCAAATAAAAACACTTAGTTCTCTAACAAAGTCACTCTGATCCCAGAGGAGAAAAATAACACAAAACCAACATATCAGGGAATAAAACCATGATTCTGCTTTATACTTAGTCACCAACTAAAACCTGCTTAGGCATTTGTCTGGTAGGTCCATGTTTTGGAATGTAACAGGTAATGAGTATTGGAAAGACTACTGGTAACACTGAGGTGGTACACTCTATGGAAAATATTCTGCACTACTCATAAAAGTAACACTTTTTAATTGACTGGAAAATGAAATATTTTAGGCCTTAGTCCTACAAAGACTCATACATATATTTACCTTTGTCTTTGTCAATATCTTGTCTTCTCCTGCACACACAATCTCTCAACATATAAGTGTTCACATGGTTACTATACACTATAGAAAATTATTAAGATAGCTGGGCCTCATTAGTCTGGAGAAGAGAAGGCTGAAAGGGAGCCTTATCAATGTCTGTAAATATCTGAAGGGTAGGTGTCAGGGGGATGGAGCCAGTCTCTTCTTTGATAATAATATGACCTTTACAACACCAGGGTTGCTGACA
>VWZI01017946.1:5933-50483 GCA_013396835.1 Psilopogon haemacephalus
AAAGTACCATGTGGAGAAATATGACATCTGAAGGTCATATTCTAGCACTGCATTCTAGGAGAAGGTTTTTGTGAAGGAATAAGTTAAATTGGAAATTTTAAATGTGTCCCAGAAGACTCCAGAAATAATTATTTATATGGCACTTCCCTGTTGCTACCTCACAAACCTCCCTTTGTGTCTTTCTTCCCTCCCCTACTTTTGTAGAAGGAGCAAGCATGAAGTTCCAGAGAGTACCTGGGGAATACTCTAATTCTGAATGCAGATCCAATTCATAATTCTCCCATTTAGGCACAGTGGAACCCTGCACTGAGCAATCTGACAGGTATTCAGTAAAACTTCAGCCCAGGCTCTGGTAAGGAACTAATCTGCCTTCCTCTCTCCCTCCTAAGATAAAGACTGTGAATGCGTGGTCTCATAGAAACCTAATTCTAAGAGGCATTTCCACAAGGACTTCCAAGGCCAAAGAGGTAGATAGGAGCTCTGCTAAAAGGAATTATGCTAACAAGACAGAAAAAAATTGTGCACCAGAAAGGCCTGAGGTTTGCTAGAAACAAAGCTGTAGAATGAAACAGCTGTTAGTGGTGACTCAGCATCCTCAGCATGCACATTTCATGGAGGTTAACCTCAAACAGGAACTAATCAAGTCCCATAAGGGGCTGAAATGCAGTTGCTAAGCACTGAATGGGCTCTTGGAACACATCCTCCTCTTCAGTTTCTCTGGAAGAGATCCAGTAAAGCACTCTAAGACAGCTCCATGATGTGAAGCAAAGCACATTTGGCAGGGACCAGTAGACTTGTGTCAGAAGCATGTTCCTGATCTTAACTAAACCACTAATTCAGACACATTATGAATTCTTCTGTATGAGACTCCAACACTGGAATTTACAGAGAAACAAAATACATTCTGTGGAGTGTCCAGAGACACACCCTTGAAAAGCAGAACCAAGCTGCATCCTGAGGTGATGCTATGTGAAAGAAACAAGATGGGCAGGCAATTTTAAAATTTTAAATTAGAGATAATGGAATGAGTCAATTTAAAATAATTTTATTACCAGCAAAAGCAAGATTTGTTTTTACACCTTAGTCAAATGAGACAAACTATACAACATGAGCAATAGAGCTAAGCACCAAGTGTTTCCTCCAATGTCTTGGATCTTTTTCCAGTTACACTGAAGTGACAAAATGAAGTGGTTTTTATGTTTGCTTTTTTGGTTCTTTTGTTTGTTTGGTGGGGATTTTTTTAGCTTTGTTTTGTTTGTTTGGGGTTTTGTTGTTTTTTGGGGTTTTTTTGAAAGGCTTAAGGGCTGTGACACTCAGCGCTTCTGCATCAAGGCCTTGTCACAAAACCATAGTGTAATGGAGCATCCTGGTTCCTTCTGGACAATCTGTGTGTCCCTTCCAGGACTTCCTGGTCTTAGCAGGTATAAACAGGGTGTCTTCCAGATGTGCAGTTTCAGCACAACATCATCCTGGCTGAACAAGCCTATCACATGGAGGCATTTGGTGCCTATTCCTGGTAAAGTCGAAGCAGTTTCCAGGCAGGCAAGCCCAAAGTATCAGGGTTTGCTACTTTGTGGCAGTGCTATTTTATAGCAAAGCATGGCAGAATGCAATGAGGCTGTAGCACTGTCTGAAGCAGAGAGCATGACAAGGCAGAAAGCAATGGCAGCAGCAGCAAGCACATTGTATCTACCTGCTCGTCTCTTTTTATCAATGTAGCCTGAGTTTAATGGGCCTTTGGACACAGATCAGCCAATCAGAATGGCACTTCGCCAAGCTTAATCCTGTGGAGAGGTTTCTAAGAAGTAGCCTGATAGTGGTGAACAACCCCCACTGTCAGGAATGCATTTGAAAGAGAAGCAAAGCAGAACGCCTGTGAGGAGAAAGTGCAGCCGGAATGGACAGAAGGAAAACAGAGATACAGACAGAGAAGTTTCCTGCTTCTGAAAGTAATCAAGAAGTTTCTCGATCAAGTGGCATGAGATGTTTATACTTAATAACCAATTATTGTCTTCCACATATGATCCCCTTTACCAACTACTTTTCAGTATTTGCAAATGCCCCCCCACTTGATAGCTATAAAAGCAGCTGTAGAATCACAAATAGATTGAGTTATTGCTGAAATCACATTGATATTCATTTCTCCTGCAGTGATTCCTCCCGACATCTGGCACCTGAACATCTGGAACTATCAGACTTTGGGACTACGGATTACTTTGGCGAGTTTGCAAACAGCAACGAGAGCTGGCATGTTGGGAGACACTGGGCAAGGGTTGGCACCGTCTGGCAAATGCAACAGGAGCTGGATGTGGGGTTGCAACCCACCCCTCGTAGGATTGCATCAGAGACACCTCAAATCCCCATGGGATGAGGACAGAGGCAGTGGACACAAGGCAAAAGTGGCATTGCACGGCAAAGACACATGCAATAGCTAGAACCTGGGAGCACACCTCAGTACTTTTGCTGCGGTAAGCATACTTTCCAAGAAAGAGAATTGCCGCTAATTTAAAGAAGCTCCAAGAATTAACAAAATAGACATAGAGTATGAGATGTGGGATGCGACTATAAGCAGAGGAATTAAAGCAGATGTCCTTAATATGTTACAAACTGTGCAGGCAGAGCAGAGAGTAGCGATGGCCACCTCATAAGTGCTGATCGCTACCCCCGCCTTGCCTGCAGACACAGCCAATAAGAACTCAGTAAACACAGACAGCAAAAGTTCCTTTTGGAACTAACATGATTACTACCATAATAGGGATAATGGTGCCTACCGCCCGGAGCACAGCAGAACTGTTTAAAGACACTTTTGCACAAATAACAGTATAACATCAGCCGATAGTGATAAAAATGCAAAGGCAGTCTCTGCCTCAGCAAAAGTGACTTTTACAAGTGATCACGGGGATCCGGCATGCTGTCTGAAGCTACAGTATCCTCTACCACCATCAGAGGGTCCCACCAGTCTGCAGCACTGTTCACATTTGTCAACTTGCATCATCGGTCCTCAGAGTGAACAGCAATCACTAAAGCAGGGCAGCAGAACCCCCAGTACAACGATTAATTAATGTTGGAGGTTTTGCAACTATCACAGCACTGGACTACAAAAATGGCTCCGAGAAGGAAGAAGCAACATTACCATTACAAGCAGCACTGCATACAAAGACAACATCATCATCAATAGCCTCAGAGCCCACGCCTCTGTGGCTTTGTTCGTCTGCCATGGCTCTGCCGAGCCGCTCTGCCCACACACACCCTCACCTTCCTTCCCCCGTGCTGCTGCAGCTCCTTCGGCGCTGACACAAACCGCTTTCCCCCTTTCCCCCCTGCAAGTCTGTGTTTCTTAAAGTGGTAGTTTCAATTTCTTCTGTCGACAGATTGTTTTCATTTTCTTTGCAGGTGCAAATCCTGATTATGTATTTTATAGTCAGTTTTAAAATTGTAATGGATCTCAGACTTTGGAAGTTAATGAATAAGATGGTTTTAATATGCATAGGATTGTTTTGATGTTGTAATGCAAAGGGAGAATGCATTATGGAATAATAGAAATAATAAATACTGAGTATTTATAATTATATAAAAAATTATAAGTCTTACATGGTTACAATGGGGTATCTTAATTAGTTCATAATTATAATAGAGTGGAATATTGTAGTGGTAACACTTTGCAGTAGGTATCTCTGTGGCGCAATTGGTTAGCGCGTTCGGCTGTTAACCGAAAGGCTGGTGATTCGAGCCCACTCAGGGACGCCTTCTCATTTTATCTGATCAAAGGCTGCTTGTTTAGGTCCCCACTCAAAATGGTTTCTTTTATGACTCACATCATGCAGAGGTTTGACAATTTGACTGAATCCAGGAATATGTAGTCTCCAGAATCCCACTGCACCCAGGAAAGATAGAATGTTCTTCTCATTTGTGGGAACTGCCATGGTGGAGACTTTGTTTATCGCATCCTATGAAATGTGATGGCAACCATCCTGCCACTGCAGTCCCAAAAATTGAATTTCTCTGGAAGGAAGTTTGACCTAGTCTCTCTTGATGGCAAAACCTGCTTGCAACAGAATGCCAGTTATTTTGTTACCTTTCTCGAAGACTTCCTCAGCAGTTTGTCCCCACACAATGATGTCGTCAATGAATTATATGTGCTCTGGAGCTTTACCTTTCTCCGGTGCGTTGTGGATCACTGGGTGACAGATTGTTGAACTATGGACCCAGCCCTGAGGCAAATGATTAAACTGATACTGGATTCCTCTCCAGGTGAATGCAAATTGAGGTCTGCATTCCTTAGGTATGGGAATAGAGAAGAAAGCATTAGCAATGTCTATGGTAGCATACCATTTGGCTTCCTTCGATTCCAGCTCGTACTGGAGTTCCAGCATGTCAGGTACAGCTGCGCTCATGGGTGGAGTCACCTCGTTGAGGGCACGGAAGTCAACTGTCAGTCTCCAGTCACCATTAGGCTTGCGAACAGGCCAAATAGGACTGTTGAAAGGTGAATGAGCTTTCTCAATGACCTTTTGACTTTCTAGTTGACGAATCAGCTGATGAATGGGCAACAAAGAGGCACGGTTAGTTCTGTACTGCCTGTGATGCACAGTTTCAGTAGCAATTGGTAATTTCATGTCCTCTATATTATGATGTCCCACAACTGCAGATTCATCTGAAAGTTCAGGTCTAATGGACAATTTCAGTTTATCATCCTCAATTTCTACTGATGCTATACCAAAAGCCCATTTATGACCCTTAGGATCTTTGAAACAACCTTGTCTCAAAAAGTCAATTCCCAAAATGCAAGGCGCATCAGGACCAGTTACAATAGAATGCTTCTTCCACTCTTTACCAGTTAAACTTATCTCAGCTTCTAACTTAGTTAACTCTTGAGATCCACCAGTGATTCCAGAAATAGTTATAACTTCTGTCCCTTTGCAATTTGATGGCAACAAAGTACACTGAGCACCTGTATCAACTAAAGCCCTGTATTTCCGAACTTTTGAACTGCCAGGCCACCTAATGAATACATTCCAATAGATTCGGTTTTCTCCACTATCCCTTTCCTCCTCCTGGCTAGAGGAAGTGCACCCCTAATGCTGAACATGGCATGTGGGGTGTACACAATGGTTGGTGCTGTTGTGAGAGGAACTACAATCATTAGAATAATTGCAATTGCTCTGAGGAGCTGAAGAAGTGACAGCTACTCTTCTGGCATTGTTGCCTCTGTTTCTGCCACTCTGCAGTTCCCTGACTCTCTTTGAAAGGACTGAAGTAGGTTGACCATCCCATTTGTTCATGTTCTCACCAGATTGGTCACGCAGGATTATCCAGAGTGATGCATGTGATTGCTGGTGTCTAGGTTGAATTTGTCTCCTGGACCGGAATTGCCTTGCAGGAGGTGGGCATCTGTTCCTCATAGCAGAAACATGCACCCAGTCAGATGATGAATGAATGGTATCCTTTGTCAGATTGGAGATGGAGATTTTGAGTTCCTCCTTCAGTCCTTTCATGCTATCTTTAATGCCATCCTTAATCTCTGTACCTAAAGTTTGTATGGCACAGACTAGGGTAGAATGTGACAAGCTGTCCTCTATTTCTCAGCTGATCAGTGAACTCGCCAACAGTGAGCCTTTCATTATCAACTTTTGATAGAAACTTGCTAGCTAGGATGTTAGCATAGGATCAAGGAGCAAGCTTAATAATTTTCTTCGTGAGACCTGTCTCAAGAGGAATGTTATCAGTCTCATGTATGCCATGATTTCCATAAAGCATTTCCTTCACAGCAAACTCCTTCAGAAGCTTAATTCCCTGCTCTACTGTGTTCCACTTCCTAGCTACCCATGGCAAGTCATCTCAGGAGGTGTATCTCATACCTACAGCTAATAGAAGACGTGTCCTTGTGCTAACCACACCAAGATTGTTTGCCAGGTGTTTGTCCACTCCACTGTCCTAGCTGCTTTGCAGACTTGTCTCCTACCTGTAGGGCATTTGCACCAATAGTACGGCATCTCACCAGCCAGGTTAGGATTGGCTCTCCTGATTCCCTTGAGTATTCCTTTCTAACTTCCCTGACCTCTCTGAGGGAATCATTAGAGCCTTGGATGTCATTCTTCTCCTCCTCTTGTACTGGCTGATCTGTTGGTGCCTGGCCCAAGAAAACTCCTTGAACAGTATTCCTAATTTCCAGAGAGTCATCCTCTGTCTTGTTGACTAATCTTACATTGTCCTCATATTTAGACATAAGAAAGCCAGTCAGATCTTTAAGACTAAGTTTCTCCTCTTCTTCCTCTTCCTGCACATCAGAGGTACCTGTTCAACTTCCTAGATCTTCTTTTGACCCATGTTTTGACCCAATTTTAGCTTCCTTTTAGCAGAGGCTAGTTTAACAGAAGATGGAGGTTGTGATGGATCTGAATTTTGGGGAAACTGAGCTGTTGGCATATTAGAGTCTTTTACACCGGAATCACAAATTGCTGTCTGAGAAGTCAGACTACCTGCAGAAAGACTTTCTGCAGCTGTAGTGATTGTTTGGGAACATTGACCCTGATCTACGAGATTGTTTTGTAAACACTGTCCGGGCGTACAGCCAGACTCTGACACTGTTTGGACAGAGGTATTTTTTTGTTTTCATTTCCTGGCACGATCTATCTATTTGTGGGAACTGCTTTTTTAAACAAACAGTTGAAGTTTTCAGGCTCAGAGCAGAGATTAAGAATAAAATGATGGTTAATAAGAAAACGATGAGACAAGTTAAATATATCACCGTGATCTTTGAATAGAAATTTTCACAAGGGTCAGGAATACTGCTCTTTGGCAAAATAACTCGCACAAGTGCTGTTGAATTTGACTGCTAATATTTTCTGATTTATTAAAAGCATCAAAAACAGCATTTAAAGCTATTTCAGTTTTATTTAAGCCAACGTAACCTAGAAAATAGTCCCCATAATCCCAGGCCATCTTCTTAAACTTTCTCCTCGCCAAATTCCATATAAAAATACCAATTTTGGCCATGAGCCATCTATGTAAAAACCACAGAGTTACAGAAGGAATGACTGATTACAGCAGCCAGGTCAGCTTCATTTTAACTTCCAGGATTAACTAACAATCAAACAAATGTAATTACACCTCAAGTCCCACATTAGGTAAGGGTAAGGCAATTAAAAAGTATGTGTTGGTTGGTTTAGCAGTTACCTGCCCCCCCACCTTTGATATAACCCCAGCTAGGACTCAGAAACAGCTGGAAGTTGGTAAATGAAGCTTTATATTTACATCAATGCTCAATATACAAACAGATATGTACAATGTATAACAGATATTTACAGGTATATACAGTGAAAAAAAGTAATACAGAAACAGCACACCCCTCCCAGAGATCAAAATCCCTAAGAGGGGTTTTCCAGCCACCCCTACCACCTTTCCCCCCTTCCCCAATCTTATCTCACCATCTGTTGATGCAGCAGAAAGGTGGTGGTAGATTGGCTGGGGGATTAGCAGTAGGAAAGAGGTTAGTGGAGTTATTGAGAATTGGCTACAAAAGGCAGGGAAACAGAGGTGTGCATGGAGAGCAGCTACAGCTCACAGATGCCAGAAGCACTCTTAAAACAATTTTTTTTCTTTCTCAGTAAAGCTGTGAGTGAAATGACATCATGTGTTTTCAGTTCTCAGCCTATAATCTAATTTCTCACTCAAATTCTCCAATTAGTTCAAATCAGCACAGTTAGGATAAGTTGTTTATAAGTCTACAGATTAATAATATTTTTTTTTAAGATTGATAGATCTAAGGTTTCCTTACCTCTTCTTTTTTTTGTATGCCATGGCATAAGAGTAACAAAAAGACTGGAGCGCTGTATGAAATGTAACATCTTTTTCTTGTTGTCTTTTTCAGGTTTTGTTTTTCTTTTTTCAGAATCAACTTAGTGGTTTAACTTTAACACAATTTTTGTTAGTCTATAGATTTTTAGCATTGGTATAGTTAAAGGTTAAGAGTTTAGAATAAGAGAGATTATAGTTTGGAATTTTTTTTTTATATCAGTGGTGAAATAGGGATTATGTACAGCATAAACAAAAAAAAGGGGGGGGGGAAAGGGCAATTAAAAAGGAAGGAAAAAAGGTTTTGGTACAACATATTGGCAAGGTTAAATGACAAGGATTTAAAGGTTCTTGGATTAAGTTTTTGATACACTGATATTTCATTTGCAGCATGTTACATTGGCTACCAGTTTGCTGTAGTAGATCCATAGAGAGATGATTCTTTTAGGAAATGCCTTGCTACAGACTAGTGCAGCTATTAAAAAAGATATCATCACACCTATACAATTGAGTCACAGTGCAATCATGAATACAGGAAGAAGAACAGACATCAAACCTAACTACACAGCATGTAGAGAAGTATTTTCTGTAATACTGCAGCATAGCTAATACACCTGCTTATGCTAATTTGACACCTTTGATTTCTGGAAACGAAAAAGAAGGAATTGTTCAGATACATCACACATAGAGGTTCAGCCTAGAAAATGGGAATAGATCTATTGCTGTTAGGAAGGTATGTGTTTGTTTGTTTTTGCCTACAGGTCTTTGATGGATAACAGCATTTAGCCTGCTTTTGGCAGTGATCAAAAGTCTTGCTCAGATGGCCATACAGACATTGTGACAAGAAATTGAAATGTATTCTGGGATATGGGTGTTGTTAGACTTGTTGACATCAAACTCTGTGACTTACTAGTGTAAACAAGCAAGGAGAAATGCACATGCATTGCAAATGTTATTCTAGGAGTTACTTTTGCATGCTTTGCTAACTGGTTTAATGCACAAGCTTTCAGCAATTATTTTAGGAGAAATTGGCAATGCTACAAGTAGGATACTGGTTCAAGGTTAAGTGGGAACAACTGCCTTTTTTGTCGCCTGTATAATAAAGTTTAATGTGCTGTGTCTATTATCTTTGCAGAAGGGCCCCTGCAACTGGTATTAAGGACTGCTTTGTTTTCTTTCTTTTTTTTAACTTTAAAGTAAAAAGGAGAAATTGTGGGATCATGAGATAAATTTGTCCTTGACTCATGGTCCAAGATGGCAACCAAACACAGGCCTCTGATTCCCATGGCAGGACAGCCACATCCCACAAGAGAGTAAAGAGATAGTGAGACATCTGGTTAGGAATAACAGGTTATCATGAATATTAATACCAAAGTGTTGGGAGAAAAGTTAATGAATCAGAAAACCCTCAGATATGCTTTTTTGCAGAATCACGCAGCAATTAATTTTTTGCTTCTTACACAAGGATATGGTTGTGAGCATTTTTTTTGTTGCATTGCTTATAGCTGTCTTGAAAGGGGATTGCATTAAATTGTGGACCAAGCATGGGTTGTTCAAAAGAAAAAGGGGGAATTGTAGAGAGATTTCTAAGAAGTAGCCTGATAGTGGTGAACAACCCCCACTGTCAGGAATGCATTTGAAAGAGAAGCAAAGCAGAACGCCTGTGAGGAGAAAGTGCAGCCAGAATGGACAGAAGGAAAACAGAGATACAGACAGAGAAGTTTCCTGCTTCTGAAAGTAATCAAGAAGTTTCTCGATCAAGTGGCATGAGATGTTTATACTTAATAACCAATTATTGTCTTCCACATATGATCCCCTTTACCAATTACTTTTCAGTATTTGCAAATGCCTCCCACTTGCTAGCTATGAAAGAATCGCAAATAGACGAAGTTATTGCTGAAATCACATTGATATTCATTTCTCCTGCAGTGCTTCCTCCCGACATAATCCTATTAGGAGATGTCAGGGCTTGCTTTTACCTTTTAGGGCAGAACAAAAACATGTGTATAAACATGTGCAGGTATTCTGTAAAAAAGTTTGGACAGGCATGGTGGCACTGGGCTCTTTTGTCTTCCTTTCTACACTTTCTTCTCTGAACAACAGAAAAAGGGGAGAGCAGAAAACATTTCTGGACAAGCCAAGACATGTTCAGGCATATTCTGGCCCATTTTGACCCTCCATGACACATAGCCAGGGGTATTTTGCCATATTTAAATAGAAATAAAATTATCTCTATTCAAACAAATTAAGTATTGTAACAAAACTTAAAAACAATCTTGTTTTCAACACTTCATTTAGAGGTTGGAAGATACTAACAATCATATATACTTGTCTGTAAACATTTACAATACACTATGGAAGCAGACAACTAAGTCAGCTCAGATTTCTAATGTCAAGAAACAAGTTCAAATAGAGCAGCACTTCAGTCCTTCAGGTGAGAACACTTCATGCATCGTGTCCAGTTCTGGAGCCACTGTCACAGGAAAGATCTTGAGGTGCTGGAAAGTGTCCAGAGAAGGGCCATGAGGATGATCAAAGAGCTGGAGCTGCTCTGCTAAGAGGACAGGCTGAGAGAGTTGGGGTTGTTCCGTCTGGAGAAGAGAAGGCTCCAAGGAGACCTTACTGTGGCCTTCCAGGGGGCTACAAGGAGGCTGGGGAGGGACTCTTTAGGGTGTCAGGTAGTGACAGGAGTGGGGGGAATGGATCCAAGCTAGAGGAGGGCAGATTGAGATTAGACCTTAGGAAGAAGTTGTTCGGCATGAGGGTGGTGAGAAACTAGCACAGGTTGCCCAGGGAGGTGGTGAAAGCCTCATCCCTGGATGTTTTTAAGGCCAGGCTGGATGTGGCTCTGATCAGCTTTAGCTAGTGTGAGGTGTCCTGGGCCATGGCGAGAGGCTTGGAACTGGATGATCCTTGAGGTCCCTTCCAACCTTGGCAATTCTATGATTTTATGTAGGAAAATGAAACATAGGTAATTACATGAAAGTGACCCACCCTTGCCATATAACACAGCTGCTCTGATCTGTTCATTTGGCAATCCACTACACTCCTGCTCTGTTCTGGTTAAACTGGACAACAGTGTGACTCTTGCATTGCTTTCAAATAGCTGTGTCTTGATGCATTAAACAGTTAATAATCAGCTTGAGATTCAGCAATTTGCTCAGGCTGGTGGCTGCCTTTCTGGGGTGCCAAGCAAACGCACAGCCTTTGTGATACCGAAACTACTGCTCACTCTTATTGGTGGCTTCCCGCCAACCGTTCCGCAGTTACTGAGAGTGATGGAGAGCATCCCGGCCCCGCTACACACCCGCACGGCAGAATAACACGCCCTGTTATTTAACGACTTCAGAGGGCGTGTGCAAGTCCATGCAATGGAAGAGAGCTGCCGCCAGATGGAGACTTCAACGCAGCACAGTGCATGAGATACAAGGCTGAAAAGACGACTCTTAGAAGCTGTTCCACCGAGATCTAATCCACACTACAGCCAGAGACACTGCAGGTTTTCTGAAAAGATTAAACTTGTAAAAAATCCTTTTAAAAGGAAATACTTTAAAAATTGCAACATTTCACAGAATCACAGAATTGACAGGGTCAGAATCGTAAAGGATCATCCAGTTCCAACTACCGTGAAATGGACAGGGACACTTCCTGCTAGATCAGGTTACCCAGAGCCACATCCAGCCTGGCCTTAAAAAGTTGCAAAGATGAGTCATTAACCACCTCTCCAGGCAACCTGTTCTGGTGTCTCACCACACTCACAGTGAGGAACTTCTTTCTAACATCTAATCTAAATCTACTCTCCCCAGCTTGGATCCAATTTGAGTTCCTACAAAAGATGCAAATCTGGAATAATGGAGTTGATACTCAAAGTTGCTCAGTTTAAAAAACTATACATTCTTTTCATCTTTTAAATTATTTTCTTACTAGCATTTAACATATTTTTCTTATTACAGGTACTCTCCAATGTTATGGAGATGCACAGTCAGTATACAGCTCAGAAAGCAGGAATGGCATCCTATCAAACATGGAGCCTTTCATCCTTCAGACTCCATTAGGGCAATAAATCAAGGTTTCATAAAAAGTAACACAGGAAAATTGAACAAGTACCATGAAGTTACTGCTTGCAAAGCAATTTTGCATGAAACAAAACCTACGTTGGTTCTATATCTGATATTGTACTCTCACTATGTCTTTAGGAAGATCTAGTACTCCCTATCACAGAAATCCCAGTTTTAAAATGTGTTTGCTCTGATTTTTCCTGGACTGTCAACAGACCTATTTAATTTTAACCAGTTCATGATATGAAAGTTTCTAATTTTTGTTACAAGCAACCTTTAGTAGCTCTCTAGCATTTTTATCTGTCTAGAATTTACAGTAAATCACCACAGTCTTTACCTCACCCCCTAATTTAGTTAGGCTATGTCCAGAACAAAGGGCCACAATAAATGCCAAAGTAAGGGCTGCACCCACTTATAAAGCTCACAGCTCCAAGTCTCTTATTTAGGCAAGTTAAATATTTACTAGTTTATAACTGGCAAGCAACACAAGTAGGTCACTTTGATGATAGCTGATATATCAGAAGAAAAGTGTTTAGCAAGTAGTTCTTAGCCCTGCTATGGACCTTTCTAAAATATTGGTTTCCATCCGTCTTTCTTAACTCCACAAAAGGTGAAGCTTTACATGGCCAGACATGTGCATGAAGAAACCACAACAAAAGTAACAATAATAATACAAAATAGAGCATCAAAAGGATTTATCACCTACTTCTTTCAGTCCTTTACCTTCTTGCCCTCTACAAAGTGGCAGTGATAGATGTGACATCAAAATGCAGTCTGAAGATCTGGTTTTTGAGTATCGAAGACAAAAAAGGTAAGGCTCCAATTTCTTTAAATCTATTTAGGATGCATACTGCTCTTTAGAAATGTGACTACCAAAAATCTGTCTTTCCTTAACATTTTAATTCTGCTCTTCATTCTGCTTCTCTTACTCACTAAGAATGAGTCCTACTTTATACAGCTCTAGTTATGCTGTGGGTCTGGATTGCAAGTTCTTGTGCTTTCAGATGTGGGGGGACAGAATTATTTGTATTAATATTTTTACACTCATTGTGCAATTAAACTGTGGAAACTGTTACCACAAGAGACTGTTGAAACCTATGATTTGATATTAAGAAAGGGATTGAGTACTTACTTCCAGAATTTTCAAATACAATTAAAATATAAGCTTTTTAGGAAAACAAACCAAAAAAAGTCAAACTCTTCCAAATTCAAGCCAAACTTTAATATACTCCACTCAAGTATAGTTTGTGAGTGACAGATTTAGAGAGTTGGAGTCGTTCAGTCTGGAGAAGAGAAGGCTCCAAGGAGACCGTATTGTGGCCTTCCAGTATCTGAAGGGGGCTACAAGAAAGCTGGGGAGGGACTTTTTAGGGTGTCAGGTAGTGACAGGAGTGGGGGGAATGGATCCAAGCTAGAGGAGGGCAGATTTAGATTAGACCTTAGAAAGAAGTTGTTCAGCATGAGGATGGTGAGGCACTGGCACAGGTTGCCCAGGGAGGTGGTGAAAGCCTCATCCCTGGATATATTTAAGGCCAGGCTGGATATGGCTCTCATCAACCTGATCTAGTGTGAGGTGTCCTGGGCCATGGCAAGGGGAGTTGGAACTGGATGATCCTTGAGGTCCCCTCCAACCCTGACAATTCTGTGATTCTGTGTAGGAAAATGAAACATAAGAAATTTCATGAAATTGACTCACCCCTACCATAAAACACAAAATTGAGCAATGTATTATTTAAAGTACCATTTCACAGACTCACAGAATGTTAGGGTCTGGAAGGGGTGTGGAAAGCTCATCCAGGCCAACCCCTCTGCTAGAGCAGGGTCACCTAGATCAGATCACACAGGAACACATCCAAGCAGGTCTTGAATATCTCCAGAGAAGGAAATTCCACAACCCCCCTGGGAAGTCTGTTCAAGGGCTCTGGCACCCTCACAAGGATAAAAGAAATCTTTCTGTGTGTTTCCAGGAAACTTCCTGTGCCTCAACTTCTACCCATTGCCCCTTGTCCTGTCATTGGGCATCACCCAGCAGAGCCTGGCTCCATCCTCTAGGCACTCACCTTTACATCTTTATAACTGAGAATGAAGTCACCCTTCAGGCTCCCCTCTCCAAGCAGCACAGCCCCAGCTTCCTCAGGCTCTCCTCCTAAGAAGTTCCACTGCCTTCAGCGTCTTTGTGGCTCTGTGTTTGACTCTCTCAAGTAGTTCCCTGAGATCCTTCTTGAACTGAGGGGTCCAGAACTGGACACAATATTCCAGATGCAGCCTTTGCAGGGCAGAGTGGAGGGGCAGGAGAACCTCTCTCAACCTACTAACCATAGCCCTTCTAATCCACCCCAGGATGGCAGTGGCCTCCTTGGCCCCCAGAGCACATTGCTGGCTCATGGCTATCCTTCCATCCACCAGGATCCTCAGGTCATTTCCCCTTCACTGATCTCCAGCATGTCAGCCCCAAACCTATACTGATCCATGGGGTTGCTCTTTCCCAGGTGCAAGACTTGCTCTTGTTGATGTGACTCTGGGCAAGCTGATCTAGTGGGAAGTGTCCATGCTTGTGGCAGCGAGGTTAGAATTGGATTATCCTTGAGGTCCCTTCTAACCCTGACAATTCTGTGATATTCCTTATCTGCCTGCTGTGAGGCTGGTAGAATTTTGTCAGAAGTATCAGAACTGGGCTACATAGCATAGGGAAGAGAATAACAGACACTGATCCAGTTTGCTTCCTTTCCAGGAAGGCATTTCAGTTTTCCTAAATTTTTCAGTAGTCAACAGTTAACACTCTTGAATGCTCCTATTAGGGGGACCTGAAAACACAGTACAAATGCTTCTGTTCATGTTCAAACATTGATGTAATGTGTTTTCAAGGTCTGTAGACTTTCATTTGCCCACACATTAGACTTGTTCTAACCTGCATTCATTCATTTTAATTACAAAGAACACTGTTTTGTGAGCAGGAAAAT
Organism: Psilopogon haemacephalus; assembly: GCA_013396835.1. Lineage (NCBI taxonomy): Eukaryota > Metazoa > Chordata > Aves > Piciformes > Megalaimidae > Psilopogon > Psilopogon haemacephalus. Next base: position 20,746 of record VWZI01017946.1, read on the forward strand.
GAGTATGGCAGAAAGAGGCTCTCTAGTCAGCAGAGGGAGTCAGATGCTTCCAGAAAGCAACTCACTTATTTTAGGAAAGGATAAAGTGCCCTCTAGAAATGCCACCTCCACGGACTGCAGTGGGACTCCAAAATTTACCCATATTTATAGAGAAACTTCCCCATGGTATTCGTGGAATGACATTCTCCCATAAAAGTTCTAAACAATAGGATGCCTGTCTCTACGAAGAACTACTCCACTGGCTTACTGGCAGAGATATTCACAAAATCATGGAATCTTGGAGGCTGGAGGGGACCTCCAGAGATCACTGGCTCCAATGCCCCTGCCAAGCCAATATCACCCAGGGTAGTTTGCACAGGAATGCACCCAGGCAGGTTTAGAAAGACTCCAGAAAAGGAGAATCCACAGCCTCTCTGGACAGCCTGCTCCAGTGTTCTGTCACCCTCACTGCAAAGAAGTTTCTCCTCATGTTGAGTTGAAACCTTCTCCGTTCTAGTTTTAGCCATTGCTCCTTGTCTTAGTGCTGCTGACCAGCGAAAAGGGATTGGCAGATGCAGGTCAGTACATAGTGAAGATTTTAATCTATTAGGATTTAAAACATTACTCCTTTTTAAAATTAAAATAAATCCAACCACAAGGCTGAAATAAAATTCTAGCACCTTAAGTAGTCTTTGTCCTCAGGAAAGGATGTGTATAAAGCTGACCCAGTGTTTTTGTGTTCCTGTTAGCTGAAGTATTATTCACAGAATTATCAGAGTTTCGGTATCACAAAGGCTGTGCGTTTGCTTGGCACCCCAGAAAGGCAGCCACCAGCCTGAGCAAATTGCTGAATCTCAAGCTGATTATTAACTGTTTAATGCATCAAGACACAGCTATTTGAAAGCAATGCAAGAGTCACACTGTTGTCCAGTTTAACCAGAACAGAGCAGGAGTGTAGTGGATTGCCAAATGAACAGATCAGAGCAGCTGTGTTATATGGCAAGGGTGGGTCACTTTCATGTAATTACCTATGTTTCATTTTCCTACATAAAATCATAGAATTGCCAAGGTTGGAAGGGACCTCAAGGATCATCCAGTTCCAAGCCTCTCGCCATGGCCCAGGACACCTCACACTAGCTAAAGCTGATCAGAGCCACATCCAGCCTGGCCTTAAAAACATCCAGGGATGAGGCTTTCACCACCTCCCTGGGCAACCTGTGCTAGTTTCTCACCACCCTCATGCCGAACAACTTCTTCCTAAGGTCTAATCTCAATCTGCCCTCCTCTAGCTTGGATCCATTCCCCCCACTCCTGTCACTACCTGACACCCTAAAGAGTCCCTCCCCAGCCTCCTTGTAGCCCCCTTCAGACACTGGAAGGCCACAGTAAGGTCTCCTTGGAGCCTTCTCTTCTCCAGACGGAACAACCCCAACTCTCTCAGCCTGTCCTCTTAGCAGAGCAGCTCCAGCTCTTTGATCATCCTCATGGCCCTTCTCTGGACACTTTCCAGTGCATAAAGATTTGTCTTGTAATATTGTAAATCTCCACCAGAAATCCAGGCCCTATATGAATATAACACTACTGCAGTGATTCATCAGTGTTCTGATGTGCCATTCTTCTTTCAATCTCCACCAGAAAAATGCTTTTTAAAAAAGTTCCTAGTGGGAATGCACCAGAAGCACAAAGACTATGGCTCTATATAGAGCAAAACACAGATGGCAACAACAACTCTGGAGTTGCCTGGCACTGATTGTATCACCTCCGGGATGGCACTTCTGTAACTGTGTTACAACCAGTTATGCAACTGATAGCAACGTTTATTTGCACAAAGACAAACAAAAGCCTGTACAATTTCACTACATTAAGGGCTTGGAAGCAGAAAGGAGAAGGCATAATAGATCATGTCATGAAAGTATGAAGGTAGGATGGTCCAGGGAAGGGTAGGAAGGCTGAGTGCTGAGGGGAAGTCTGGACTGGCTCAGTGACAGCAATAATAGTTTATCAGTGTGCACAATTTCCAGCAATGCTATGTAGCAGAAGGCAGTGGTTGTAATCATAGCTCAGCATCTATCCAGCTGTTTCCAGATAGTATTGACTGTAACGAAACAGTAACTTTCTGGAGGCATTTGAATCAGACTAAACTGGTGCTCATGGGGCTTTCTCATGACCTAAGATTTTGTTTGAAGACATGTCAAGCTTTGGAATTCCAAGGGGAATTCACAATCCCCTATAGAAATCAGTGTCAGTTCTTCTCTACTGTAACTTTCCATACATAGTAGGAGACAATGTAACTCCTAGCAAATACCATGGAGGCGTAGCTAAAGGGTGTTTTTCTAGCTACAATTTTCTTCTCACAGCACTAAACTTTCACTTACTATACCATTATGGAAAAGATTCTTTTGCTTAGGCCTAGAGACAGCAAAGTTCTCTTATTCAATTTAACTCTTGCACACCTTAAAATACCTTTGTCCATACTGATAACTAATTTAGAATCAAGTTTCCCAAATGGCAAGTATGAAAGGGAAACCTCTAATTAGCAACACTTATGTATTAGCCATTAGCTAGGGAGATTCCCACTCCATTTGTGAACTGAAATATATTTCAACAGAAAGATTGCTCATATCTGATAAGAAATATTCCCAGCATAGGAAGGTCTCATGCTTAGTAGGTGGTAATAATATTACTCTAACAGTAAAGAATGTGAAGCAGTAGAGACAGGTTCAAAAATATTTGCTTATGGACTCATTACTATATAAATGAACTAAAACTCAGTGGTGCTAAGGTTATAGTTTAGAATTTGTATAGTTTTCTACTTTAGACAAGCCAGGCATTGAAAGAAAAAGTACATATAGACCGCTGGAGAAAGTAAATCATGAGCAGAAATCTGACATTTTCACAGTTTAACTTTGTAACCCTGTACTCACCTGTGGCCTGTAATATAAACCCCAAAAATGAGTACATTCTATCAATTTGCATGCAGTTAAATATAAGAAAGACTTTGGAGAAATCATTGGCAAGCACTTGACAAGCCTACCAGTGAAGGTTCTTAGGTAAACCAACATCTAGAGGCTACAGAAGAGTTCCCTAACTTCTCAAAATGTCTGCTTGGGGGAGCAGATATCAAGTGATGGATTACCTGTTACACACTATTCCTACAAAGCAACCATTTCTAGCCATTAAATAGCCTATGTAAACAGGCAAATAAAGTTATTTTTTATATGTCTGCAGAACAGTATGTCTGCCTTTGTGATATGAATAGATTAACTGAACGACAATCCGTTCATCCAGTTGAAAATCCATTTCCCAACTGAGACAGGGAAATCACAACATGTTAATATTTAACTATGAACCCCAGTCTGTCTAAAGCTTCTTGCAGAATGTTGGAATATTTTTTTACATGTCTATCTGCTTGTAGCTTCATTTCTGTAGTTCTGTGTTCTAACTGAGGCATTTCTGAATGGACAAAGCTGCTTCAACTGTAGTTATTCCATATGCCAGGTAAATCAGAGCCGTGATCCATTGTATATCCTGAATGAATATAGAATCACAAAATGTTAGGTGTTGGAAGGTACTTTGAAGGATCATCCAGTCCAGCCCCTCTGCAGAGCAGGATCACTTAGACCAGATGACAAAAGAACACATTCAGATGGGTTTTAAATAACTCCAGAGAGGGAGACTCCACAACGTCCCTGGGCAGCCTGTTCCAGGGCTCTGTCATCCTTACAGTGAAAAACAAAAAAAAACTTTCCTCATGTTTCCATGAAACTTCCTATGCTTCTGCTTCCATTTCCCCTTGGCCCACCATGCAACTCTCCAGCTGCAGAAAAGGTAATGAAGGAAGCAATTGTGTTCTTTGAGGAAGTCTGATAGTGCTGTCCACAGAGAAAAAAAGGCCATATTTGTAGGATGATGAATCCCTGTCATAAAAATTACACAAAGCTTCTCTTCATTTGGTCACAAACCTCACCATTACCATGGTTGCCCCCATAATACCTGACCACTCTCGTATACAGAGCAGGATCAAACAGCTTAAAGCACCTCAGGACAGAGGCAGCTGAACAGGGAAGTGGACATGTGGCCCTTGAGCTCAGTTCTAAAGTTTCTGCTGATAACTGCACTGGAATCTGGGTGTGAAATCAATATATCTCCCATTATCTACAATGTGATAAGGTCAGGACAACGATTCAGGTTACAGCTGCAATTCTTCCTGAAATGCCTTCTTTTCCTTTTTTGCCACATTTCCTTTTTTTCAGAAGGCCATCTCAAGAAACAAAAGATCATAATATTGCATTTCATGAGATGGTAGAGCACTCATCTTCTTTCACACTCTCAAACATTTTTCCAGTTCAGTTATTTCAAAGATGTATGTGAGATTTGGGCACATACAGTGCTTTGCTTCTATGTTTATGGTAAGATCTTATTTCTTTGAATGTAAAGATTAAAAATTATTTCCATTTTCAAATAGAGGGCCTTGCTTGCTTCACTCAGAAGAAATTTTCCATTAGTCTGGAAACAGCTAATGTTGGCAAATGCTAGCTGAGGAAACAGTAAGGTGGAAAATACAGAAGCTGCTTTGTGGGAGAGTTAACTAAAAAGTATTTGTCCCCAAGCCTGGCTGTGCCTGTCAGAGTTTCATTATGATGGCTTCCCAAAAGCAAGTACTTGAAAGTAAGCATTTGTTTGCCACATAGACCGGAATTTCAAGTGTTTGCAAATTGCTACACATCGCAAGTGGTATAGTTCTGTTCCATTGAAATCATTAAAAGTGATACTGCAGTCAGAGTACTGGAGAAAATCTAACAGGTGCAGAAGGAGTTTCATTCTCCAAGGAAAAAAGCTATCACAAAGAGTATGAAGAAGCCAGAGGGGAAAATCTGAGTGTGGGTTGTGCTCATCCTAGCAGGATCATACATTAACAACTTCTACTACTTTTTGAACCAGCTTAAGAGGTAGGTAATATCAGTCCCTACATTAAGAGTGAAGGGAAAAAAGAACAGACAATTTTTTTCCCCCTGCTAATGACACTGGCTGTACCCTAGGTCAAAGACTGCAAAGACAGCAGGCCTAGGAGCTAAAGAGACAGCACTGTAATAGCAAAAGAAACCCTATGAAGCCTTGTGTGCATCAAGAGACCTCTGAAAGCAGTAGTGGAAACAAAACATTCTGATTGAAATTACCTTTGTCATAGCTGACCTATCTCCTTCTGGAACCACAGCACACTGGCGGGCCTAAGCACAGTTCCTCATTGTTTTAATGAGGCTTTTTAATGTTTCACTGATGTTACAAATTATGCAAAATTAATAACTGATATTAAATTTTATACCCAGGTGAAGATTGTTAATAACTATGAAAACTATTTATTAACATAAATCTTGACAGAAAACTTATTTACAGTGTTTGAAAAGCATGGTTTGGATACTTACACACATGGGGAACAGGCGAAACAATATAAGGAATAAGTAGCAAATGTAAACATTAAAACTGGAAAGAAGTTCTTAGTTTCAAAAATACCTCTTGCCTGCCAGGCAACTCAAGAGGCTCCTTTCTGTTACTAAAGCAGAAAGGCTCAAGAGAATCTAAATATAGAATTTCTTAGAAAAAGGCTTTTAAATATTTACTTACAATATAGTGCAGAGGGAATTCTGTCAATTTCTTGGAGGTCATTGCAGGCAGAGCATGCGGCAGGGCAGACCAGGCAAATCAAAAGTAAAAAAGCAAAAGTCAACAAGGCATGTGACATTGATTGCCCAAATGTAAATGGCTGCCGTGGCCACAGAAATTTACCAACCACAATGGCACTTTGCCAAAGATGTCTTTTCTGCCAAAAAATTCTTGGCAGATGCTCCTAATTGTGGGGCAGAGTAGTTCAATGTACTGAAGTACTAGGATTGCCCAGGAAATTTCATAAGAGCAATTAATTTTTTTAACCATTCCTTATATTTCAAGATGTTGTTCTACATAGTGAAACAAAAAATAAACTGCACCTGTCTACGAACATATTACTTAAGAATTAGATTAGGGATGTTTAAATTAATACCGTATGGCTGCTGCTTTGGGACATGGACTGTGATCCATGCAGAACGGCTCATAAAGAAAGAGACAGTCTGTCACCTAGGTGGAATCTTTAGTCTAAGTTCAAGAGTGTGTTTCAAAATAAGCACTTTCTTCACAGAGTACACAGAAATCACATTATTTGAGGTGAGAATTGAACTGCAGTAGTAAGTGGTATTTGCCCTCTATGTGGACCTTTGGTAGAGTACAGATCCAGTCTGTTTATTATTCTTAGCATAACTCTACAGCATGTATGAAAATAACAGGCAATGATACTCAGTCTTCCTTACAAAGTTGATGATATGGGGATAAAGATTGTATGTGTCTTCAGAAAAATACCCACAAGAAACACTATTTTAGAAAATTACTCCCAGGAGTCTATGAATAAGGCAAAACTTACCTTCTACATGCTACAGAAAATCACTTTTCCTTTCCAATCAGTTTTGGGAGTTACAAGAGTAACGTTCTCTTGGCTGGCCCCTCCTTCAGGCCAAGCTTGCAATATGCCAGTAAATGTTTCAAGGATATTGCATCACAGAAGCCTGAAGTGTACCTGTCAAGGGTACACATCACATTTGGGGGACTTTGGCTATATCTGAAATGATGAACAGGTAGAGGATTGAGCTCTATGGACTGCGGATCAGGTTCCATATAGTTAAGTCTTAGCCACACTGAGTTGTTGCATTAGTTTCCCCCTGCTGAAGAGGGGGATGACTCTCCATGTCATCATATACAAGCAGCCCTGGATACATCCTTGGCAAATCAGGTTCATCCAGAATAAAAGCATGCAAAGGGAATTGCTGGTATCCTCAGAAAGAATCATTATCATGTCAGGACCTCAGAAGAGAGAGGACTCTCTCTTATGTTACACTTTGTGTCCTTACCAAGTTACATGCACTCTGATGACTGTGTCATTGTGCTGTTTCCATGCTTAAGTTACTGTGTAACCCCATACCTACACGTCAGAACACAGCACAGCCCTCTTCATAGGCAGTGCAGACCATGCCAGTGTCTCATGGAAAACACAGAGAATCTATCCACTCACTACAGACAGCTGAGATCTACAAGCCCCAGCAGGCTGCTCGCTGGAGCAAGGCCAGTTACTGTGCTGCTTCTTTTGAAAGTGCTGCCTGTATTGCAGCTGAACAAGTAATACGAGATGTGCCATAGGTTAACCTTCCTAAGCTCTTGCTTCTCCTATAAACACTGCTCAGTAGAGGTTTGCTCTTTTACTGTTCTGATGCCACACCAATTCCTGTTCTATGTCCCTCCTGTAACTCAATTTATTTTTCAGCATGAGGCATCAGCTTAGCAAGGACCTTGCCTCATTCCCAGCGAGAGAGCTGATCTGCTGATCCAAGAGCTGATCGAATAACAGCTTTGTCATTATGTACCTATAGATGTGAACACCACTTCTTCAACAACTTACTTTGTCACATGTCAGTTAACATTTTCCTAGTGCTCATCATGATCTCTGATACTCATGATCTCTTCCCTGGTTTCTATGTTCCTAGTAAGATCTCTTCCAGAAGTTCAAGCATGATCTATTTGAATATTTCTAGAGGTGTTAAAGGCACATCTACAATTTAGTCATTGACACAGTACCAAAAGTAAAATGACATAAAATTAATCAAAACCAAGAAGTGGGCTTCCTGTATATTTTTCTCATTATTTTTTTTTTTATGATCTTAAGTATCTTTTCTGAGATTAATGTTCTGCTTGTCTAGCTCATTGTCAGTACTACAGACCAGAGAAACATCCCACTACCAGATACGGTTTTCTGCCAGTACACTGTGACTGCTCAACAGAAACATCAACTTACTCTCACATTTTGTGTGTTCATTATGTCATGCTTTTCCCATGAAAATTTTAACCTTTTAGGCAGTACAATATTCTGTATATTTCCAAAACTGAAAGGTATTGTTAGGAAGAGGGGAAAAAAAAAAAACACACCAAAAAACAAACCCCATGACTGTAAATATCATGAATCAGGCTACTGTCTGGAATAAATACAGACAGCTCAGTTAAGAAATGAGTGATGTAGTTACACCTAAAGTGAAGGATGTGGAAGGTTAGGGTTTCTAACACTGCACATTGTCTGATAGAGATGTGGTCCCAAACAGTATCAGAAAAGGAAGCGCATACAAAGCATCACAGAGTAAAAGCCAAGCCTTTTATGGAGATTTCTTCTGATTTCTTAGTTAACAAGCATCATTACCTGCTCAAGTGTTTGTAAAACACCTAGCATGACCAGAACACAACATACATCACTGGTTGTTCAGGAAAAGACTGGATGGAGCACTTAGTACCATTGGATAGGGCTGGATTATAGGTTGGACTGGATGATATTGGAGGTCTCTTCCAACCTGGTTTGTTCTATTCTATTCTATTCTATTCTATTCTATTCTATTCTATTCTATTCTATTCTATTCTATAAGACTCCACACAGGCTATGTTCTGTGGGTGGTTAATTCTCTGAATGAAGGAGGGCTTACCTATATACATGCGTAAGAGGACTATCTGCATATGTACATTCAGAGACCCACACTTTGATAAGATGTGCAGGCAGGTCAAAAGAGGTATCATATCTTCTGCTCAACAGAGTGACTCCTGTTGTATATACACAATCAAATATCACCACTGACTACCACTTCTCAAAGTAGAAGGAATTCATTGTCAGCTAGAAGCAAAGTAATTGACAAGTCACATTTTTTCTTTCCTCTTCCGGAAACAAGACAGCTTTTTTCTTCACTGCTTGCACAAACATGCATACTGCACACAGAAACACCTTCTGCACTGCTAAGAGAGGCAAAGTTTCTACAGCTCTTCTCTTTGGAGCTGACTATCCTGGATCTTCAGCAACATGCCCCTAAGCATTACACGAGTTGATGCTGCCTTCTTAGAAACCTGTCCCAGCATGCTAAGCCTGTCACACAAGCAATGCATTTTTTAAGAGGAGTTGTGCCTACTGCAGCAAACGTCTTTGTCACTATGAGGCAGTGTCACTGCTGCAGTAACACAGGAATGATGCTTCTGCCAAGTGGGAGAAGTATGATGCCTTCCAGGTAGTTCATCTTTGTGGTATCAGCCTGAATGCAAGGAAATACAGGGTTTACCAGAAGGCTCTGCTTACTGGTTGCATTTTCTGCTGTATATTCAAACAGCCAGAGATTCCTGCACTATCTGTGATTGTGGAAAAATTTGAGGGTAGGCTGTGTCTCAGCCTCCAGTCTCCCAGGGTGAAAAAAAGACACTTTTCATCACCAGTCCAAGTGCTGTAATCTGTTAATGTGTAACATCTGTCTGGCTGCTGATTTAGAAAGTTAGAAAGAGCACTGAAATGAGATCTGAATGAGCTTGCTGTGGAGACAGTCAGCCTGGTATACTCAGTCCCAGCATGAAAAGAATTGAGAAGTTAGCCAAGCCACACAGAGACATTTTTGAGAGGTACTAAATCACATGACAGTAGCTTCTCTTGCCAAATCAACAGGAGCAAGTTGCTTTCAGCGAGTGCAGTTTGCTGAAAAAGAATGGTAATAGCATAAAATGATTGCTGGTAGGAGACTATTCAAGGACAAATCAAATTTGCTAAAGGTGCCTATAGTATATTAGCCTGATGCTGGGTCCATGCCATCCAAAATAATTTCTTAAAAGAAGGATATGAAGGCCAGTAAGGCACAGCAGCACATTGTAATAGAAGGCAGATCCTACTTCAATGAGCACTTGCTTATGACTTCCAGATTTTTCAGCAAGAATAAAGCAGCTGTTTCAGTTCTCTTTTCCTGTGATAGGACACTGAAAAGACAGAGTCTTTATATTTGCATTCCTAAGACCACCAAAAAAAACAATCAACCAACCAACCAAATGCATATCCAGTCCCCCATTTGAAAAACTACTGGTTCTGCATTATTAATCTTTAAATGTACAAACTTCCAAAAAGAAGGTTACAAGCAACGGCCACAGCAAACATGCTCTGTAAATATGTTTTGTAACTGGTACAGCAGGACTGTAAATTCTAATACTGACAGCTACCTGGCAAAACCACCATCTGCCTGTGACAAACAGTAAATTATATGGTATATCTTTAAAAAAATTCTTCAGGTAATTTGAAAAGACAGAAGAGAATTTTAAAAATCAGTAAGAAATCACTTGCATTCGAGAGCAAATTGTATCCTGGGCTGCATCAAGAGAAGTGTGGGCAGTAGGGTGAGAGTGGTGATTCTGCCCCTCTGCACCATTCTGCTAAGACCCCACCTGGAGCATTGTGCCCAGTTCTGAAGCCCCTGTTATGTACTGGAACGTGTCTAGAATAGGGCCATGAGAATGATCAGAGGGCTGGAGCTGCTCTCCTATGATGACAGGCTGAGAGAGTTGGGGTTGTTCAATCTGGAGAAGAGGAGGCTCTGAGAAGACCTTCTTGTGGCCATCCAGGGGGTCTACAGGAAAGCTGTGGAGGGAATCTTTAGGGTATCAGGTACAGATAGAAATGGAGGAAATGGATCCAAGCTGGAGAAGACCTTAGGAAGAAGTTCTTCAGCATGAGGGTGGTGAGAGACTGGCAGAGATTGCCCACGGAGGTGGTGGAAAACTCAAAAATTACATCTAAGCAGCACCATGAGCTGCAGATTAGTTTGGCTTTCCTGATGTCACCAGGGAAAGAACTTGTTCACATCTGGGAAGATATGACAAGAATAGAGCTTTCTTTTTAATTACCAAATTGTTATTTCATATGACCTGAATCAGATTTTTGCATTATCTATGGTGTTTAAAAGGCTTATTAAGCCTTCAGGCAGAAGAAGACATTTTCCCCACATTGGATTAAATAGGCTGCAAAGGTACATTTCATGATGTAGTTTATCTAACAGCTTACCACCTCTTCACTTTCTTCCCATTCCTCCTCTCTCTTCCCCTGCTCCTTCTCCTTTCTTTGGATTTTCCAGCAGTCAGTCACAGTTCCATCCTTTTCCTCTAACACATTTTGCATCTCCTCAGATTCCTCTGGGCAACAATTTGACTCACTAGCTCTTTGCTTGGTTAGTTTCCTGACAGCTTAGCAAGTGGATTTAGTGAGCAGACAGCCGAGTAAGATGTAGAAACACATGTTGGAGACAGAGGGAAGCATAACGGCTCCTCTTAGTACCACAGCCATTGAGTCAGCCCAAACTTCTCATGTAAACAGTATAATATCACTCAGTATAATATCACTCAGAGAATCCACTCCAGACTCAGGTGAAAGGAAGATAATTTTGCCTTTCTGGTAAGAAAATATAACTATGAAGCAAATCTGAAATCCTGACAATCAAAACAAATTTAAAAGCACAATAAAGGAAACCATATTATGGCAAGGTTTTTTGCTCCTAGTTAATAATCAGCACGTTAAAGCAAGGGCTTAAGTAAATATACAGTGCTCTGAGAGGCAGAAGTGAGGTATTTAAGTCTGTTTTGAAAGACAAGTTCATGACATACTCTCATAGGCATCTAGATGACTATTCAGCTTCAGCTGCTTTTGCTGCATAGCTTGGCACTCCCTGAAGCAGATATTAGCCCTTCACTTAGAGTCCCCCTGTCATTCAGATGACCTACCCAGCACTGAAAACAAACAGAGGACAGCTGAAATTAACCCTGTGAACGACCGACAAGTCGAAAGTTTTTTCTGAGCTACTGCTTCCAAACAGCTAACTTCTAATAAAAAAAAAAAAAAAAAAAGAAAGAAAAAAAGAAATGTCTTCTTCACTGAAGAAAATAGCCCTGCATTTGCAAAATGCAACCTACTATAAATAATCTTATCAGCTGTCCTAACAATAAAATTTTGCATAATCTTATCATGTGGTTTTTTTCCATTAAGACTGGGAAAGGCTTATGCAAAACAATTTGTATGTGGGATTTTTTTTTTTGTCCACCTCCAGTGCAGAATAGTGAATATGTGGAAGCACAGAAGGATTGTCAAAGCCTGAGGTCATTGTGTTTTCATGGCAGTTTCAAGTGTCAGATAAACAGCTGAGTATCCGTGTTTGTTACACATATTATGCACCTGGGAAGGAACAATAAAATGCAACAGTACAGGTTGGGAGGGAATCTGCTGGAGAGCAGCCCTGTGGAGAAGGACCTGGGAGTGCTGGTGAACAAGTTCTGTATGGGACAGCAATGTGCCCTGGTGGCCAAGAAGGCAAATGGGGTCCTGGGAAGCATTAAGCAGACTGTGTCCAGCAGATCCAGGGAGGTTCTCCTCCACCTCTACTCTGCCCTGGTCAGACCTCATCTGGAATATTGCATGCAGTTCTGGGCTCCCTGCTTCAACAGGGACAGGAATCTACTGGAGACTCCAAGGGAGGGCTACAAGGATGTTGCAGGGACTGCAGCACTGCATGAGGAGGAATGGCTGAGAGACCTGGGGCTGCTTAGTCTGGAGAGGAGAAGGCTGAGAGGGGATATGATCAAAGTCTGTAAATATCTGAGGGCTGGGGGTCAGGAAGGAAGGAACAGAGACAGCCTCTGCTCACTTGTGCCCTGGCATAGGACAAGGGGCAAGGGATAGAAACTGCAGCACAGGAAGTTCCACCTCAACATGAGGAAGAACTTCTTGCTTGTATGGGTCCCAGAGCACTGGCATAGGCTGCCCAGAAAAGTGGTAGAGTCTCCTTCTCTGGAGCCTTTCCAGCTCTGTCTGGATGTGTTACTGTGTGACCTGCACTATATTCTCTGGTCCTGCTCTAGCAGGGTGGGTTGGACCAGAAGACCTCCAGAGGTCCCTTCCGAGTCCTAACATCCTGAGATCAGTATAAGTTCTCTCTCATAGTCTGTGGTCCACTGCAGTAAGGTAAGCCAGAAACCTGCAATATGGCTGAACTCAGGTAGTGACTTTCTCCTGCCAGGAGAGTCACATTTCCTCCGTCTTTCTCCCATTGAGCCTTTTCATCTCAGTAGCATAGCAAACATGTATGGATCAGGGGCTTAGGTTTGATTTTAGAGGGAGATGTCAATTGTTTTCCTGCAAGATTAGCAAATTCAACTGGTTGACAGAGTAACTGCAGGAAGGAAAATGGTTGGAAAACATGTCTTGAAGTGTGAGTGGAGAAGGCAGTCACTTCTCTTCTTCTATGAGCTATCCGATAAGGCTCATCCCATGAGCTCCGGTGCACAGGGCAGACTTTGCTACAGGCACAGGCTGGTTAGGCAGCTTCATGGGGATCAGGGTGAGGCTCTGCCCATGCCTCAGGAGAGAGGAATCAACTGGTGTAACCTACACAAGCTTTCATTCCAGTCTACCAACAAGAGGTTTGCCATTAGAGGAACCTGCCAAACGGCTTCACTGCCTCCAGTCTTGTCTCTACACCCTCTGCCAGCTCCAGCTGCAGAAGAAAGGTTTTCATCTAAGAATTCTTACTTCAGCATTGTCTTTCAGACCAAATCATCCATATTTTCAAGTCTTCCACCAGCAACACTTGTACTCAGAGAAATCATACCTGATACTAAGTCATTAGTCTGCAAGGCCTTAATTTGTCTCTGCAATCCTGAAAAAGCCTATTAGATCCAAAACCCACTACTGTTCTTTCTGTTTTATCCAGCAGCGCCAGAAAAGCAGAACACATTATAGAATTTATCTTAGTATGGACAGCACAATACCCATGTGGGTTTGTTCCATTCCACAGGATTTGGCCATGGTTATGGAGTTTTTTGTTTCACTTAATGAAACACAACCAAATGATACAACAAAAGCTGCTTCTCAGAGCCCTGCTAAAAATTCTCCACACAGTTGGCTGGGTAGGATTTAAAACACTACACTATTCTTAGAATGGTCTATTTGCAGCAGCTGGAAAATTCTGGGGTTACAAGCAATGCTTTCCACAACATGTTTAAGGCTCTGATCCTGAGCATTTCAGACTTGTATTTCTTAGTTTCATTTTTTAAAAATAAAAATCAACCAACCTACCAACACGAACCCCCAACAAACACAACCCTGTCACTTTGAACACATTTTGTTAGGAATCTCATGTTTAATGCCACCACAGTAATTACACCATTCACTGAAATGTGATTTTTTAAATGATACACAACAAAGTTTGTTAAACCTGCTTTGGAAAATCTCCTGCATTCGAAGTTTCATACAACACTTCCAAAATACGTAAAGCCTACAACTGACAAGTTTCTGAGAATATGAAAAAGGCTCTAAAATTCATGTTTAACAGTTAAAAAAAAATTAGTCAACTGTTCACTGTGTAATTTCAGACAATAAGGTTGAGATGATCTGTATTCAGCAGAATAGCCGTTATGGGTAGCCTCCACTTTGTATGTAATGCACACCTACCATGGAAGAGACCTTGGAGCCTGTGCTGCATTGCAAACCTTCTCTAAAATATTGAAATATACCTGCACCTGACAAGAAGATTTATTGTAAAATAATGAGTGCTTTAGGGGAAAAAAAAATAAACCTTAAGGCAATACCAAATAGCTGTTTCTTCAGACTGGTTCTGTAAGAGTTATTATATTCATAGTTAAGAATAGCTACAGGAAGGGAGTTGTACAACAGAGACATCAAGGCTTTTCCTCCCAGAGATTCAGAGGGTGTGCCTGCTTCAACAAGAAGAGAAGGTAAAGTTTAGCTTCAGAAAATTGAGATTGTTTGGCTTCAGTGAGAGGACCCAAGAAATTAATTACATTAAAAGACCTACGTAATAGGGAATTAATTCTCCAAAGCTGGCCTTCAAAGCAAAATTTTAACCTCTTCTGAGAACTGGCAAAAGTTTTGTTATGAACTTCCTCTAAGAATTTTCAAGTGCACACATTTTAAAACCATTTCTAACATTGCATAATTTGATGGAGGGGCATGAGACAGTTTCCCTCTCCATGATTTACCACATATCTTTCAGCATCTTAGCTAATATAATTTAGGCACCAAAGTATAAAATACCTTACATTTTATTCACCTGATAAGCACCAGGCAATCGTATATGCTGAACAGTTCATTAGATTAAAAATGTCTTGACCCACAAAAACTTAGAGGCTAAAAAGCTATAAGTGTAGGAGCCACAGAAGTTAAAAAAGGCAATTGGAAGCTCTGCCAGAGATATGAATGTTCTGGTAGTTGTACATACTCCTAGATGCAATATTAAATGTGTATAAGGGCCCATAAAGATACTTAGTATCTTTACTAACTTTTAATAATTCTTTTATATATACAAAATACACATTTGTATAAAACTAGATTCTGGGGACAGATTTTATCTTTTTAGGTTATCATCATTCAAAAGCTTTTTCCCCCTGTTATTAACCCACATTTTTCATTAAAGGCCTTCCAGTTCAGCTTGGAATTTACAACTAGATAGATACATACAAACTGTATTTATATAATTAAATAAATTAAGCTAAGATAAAATAAATTTCATGTGATAGGTGCTGTTTCTCCCTAATACTCTTTCTCTGGACTTCAAGCCTTTTATTTATTGAGGGCTAAGTTTCACATCATTGAGAAGCATAACTGTCTTAAGCCTAAAAAACAACAACAAAAAAACCACCACCACTGCCCTCCCCAAAAAAAAGGGAAAAAAAAAAAAACAAAACCAAAGCAAACAACAACAACAAAAAACACCATTATGATGGTGAACCCTGAAAAGTTCTATCCTAGACAAAAGCTGTTTACTGCTAATTGTGTAATATCAATCAATGCATTGTTGACTGAAACTTCTGGAAGGACTTTGCAAGACTAAAGGTGGAAGCCAACTTCTGAGTGAAACAAACAAACCTTGTTTGTTTTGGGAAATAATATGCAGCTAGAGAAAGAGTGTCTCTGAAAAACAAAAGATTTGGGATTGCTCAGTGGGCTTCAGTTTTCTATGTGTACACATTTCACCTGGAAATAACAGAAGTGTTTAGATCTCCAAATTTCTGTTTCTCGTTGGCTTATTTTTCACCTTTAAAATTTAAAAAAATCTTGGTTCTTGCTGGAGAAGAGATGATTTCTCAGGTATCTAAGGCATCCCAGGCACAAGACCATCTGGTCAGTTGACAGGGTGCTGCAGAAGACATTTTCACTGAGGGACCCCTATTACAAGAAAGATTTGGAGGTGCCTGAATGTGTCCAGAGAAGGGCCATGAGGATGGTCAGAGGGCTGGAACACCTCTCCCATAAGGAGAGACTGAAAGAGTTGGGGTGTTCAGTCTGAAGAAGAGGAGGCTCTGAGGTGACCTTATTGTGGCCTTCCAGTATCTGAAGGAGGTCTACAAAAAAACTGGGGAGGGACTTTTTAGGATATCAGGTAGTGACAGGACTAGGGGGAATGGAGCAAAGCCAGAGGTAGGAGGATTCAGACTGCATGTGAGGAGGAAGTTCTTCACCATGAGAGTAGTGAGAGCCTGAAATGGGTTGCCCAGGGAAGTGGTTGGGGCCACATTCCTGGAGGTGTTTAAGGCCAGGCTGGATGAGGCTGTGGGCAACCTGATCTAGTGTGAGGTGTCCCTGACCATGGCAGGGGGTTGGAACTGGATGATTCTTGAGGTCACTTTCAACCCTGACAATTCTGTGATTCTGTGACAATTCAATAAAATTTATCTCCTCTTCATTCCTCATCTGTCAGAGATTCAAGACTGCAACAGATAGATGCATTGCGGCAGTAAATTAGCTTGCTATAAAAATACAAAATTCACTTTGATATCAGGTCCCAAATGCCCTTTTCCTGTTTCAAACATCTACAGAAGACAGCTCATCTTGAAGCAAACTAATCAGATTATTTAAGATGACAAAATGGAAATTCATTAACTTAGTAAGCACTCTTCCCAGAAAGGAGAGGCTATGTTTTCAGCTGGTAACAATCTCCATTCATTTCAAACTCACTTTTTTAAACAATGAAAGCTTCTTGATCTTTACCTTTAATGAGATGCTTCTTCTCAGAAACCACTGTTTGTACCTATACTGATGTGTAACTCCCTCTACTTGCTACTGTAATGGAGAGGTAATCAATTAATTGCAATATGGTATTTTTTAAATTAATATTATTTATTAATTTTCAATATTCAGAACTCTCACCACCCTGAGCACTAATTTTCATTCTAGTAAGGTTCTCTTGCAACTCTCATGGAAACATTATACAAATTAATAACATAGGATCTAGAACATTTAAGAAATAACTAGCAAACATATAAACATTAATTAAACTGGAAGAGAAGGTTCCTGCAGTCAATACACCACTTGCAGTCAATTAAACCGCTTGTCCACTAGATGGACTCAAGGAGCTCCTTTCTGCTTGCAGCAGAAGACAATTGGTGAATTACAAGAGACTTTTAAATATTTACTCACAAAAATTATCTCCCAGCTCACAGGGCTAGCTACAGCTTCAGACAGTACCCAAATACTTTCAGGGAATCCTGTTGATGCCTTGTCAGCCGCTGAGGCTTCTGATTCTTCTCAGGCTTCACAGGATGCTGGGGAAAGGAGGCAGACAATCTCTGACCTCGTCCTGATTTCTCTGGATGATCTCTGTGTCCCTTTCAGGGCTTCTTGTCTTGGCAGGTGTAGGCAGGATGTCTTGCAATCTACAGTGCTGGCACAACGTCACACTGGCTAAGCAGGCTGATCGTGTGGAGGCATTTAGAGCCTGTTCCTGATAAACTCAAAGCAGGCAGTTTCCAGACAAGCTCAAAGTATCAGGGTTTGTTACTTTGTGGCAAAGCTAGCTTATGGTTTAGCATAGCATATTGCTGCAGAAGGCAATGGCAGCAGGCAGCAGCAGGCAAGCAAGAACAAATACAATGGCAGAGCACATTATGTTACCTGCTCATCTCTTTTTATCCATGTATCCTAAGACTAACGGGCCTTTGGACACAGAATAGCCAATCAGAAAGACAGTTAGCTGAGCTTGACCATATTAGGTGAAGCCATAGGCTTGCTTTTACCCAAAACTGGAAAAACATGAGCCTCGCATGAGGCAGGCACAAGCCAAGTGTATGTACCTTGTTTACCACAGGTTGCAAACAGGAGCAAAACAAGTCTGGGCAAGCCAGGGTCCTTAGACTCAGTGGCTTCAGGTTCTTTGTCCTCTTTCTGCACTGTTTCTTCTTCCCATAGCAGAAGGTGGGAGAGCAGAAAAACATGTCTGGGCAGGCCAGGATATGTTCAGACCTATTTTGGACTATTCAGGCCTACCGTGAAAGCTACCTTTGCTTAATGACTTGCTCCAAAAGAAATGACAGTGTGATCACTGAGAGGATGGCTTTGTTTGTAGAGTATGGTCAGGGATAGCTGCTACAATTCTGAAGACAGCATATCTCTGTGCCAGTACTCACTTCACTCTAGAAACAATCAACAGAACCTCTATGTCTAGCTGTGAAAGTGCTTCTGTGGTACTCCTTCCAGATATTGGTTCAGCATATTGCACTCTTCTAAATTCTCTCCCACTTTTCCATAAGAATTCATAATGCAACACTTTCACCTTGTGCTTTAGATGCTCATTATTCTACATCAGTGCAAAACAGAAATGAACAGAGGAACAAGCAAAGCCAAAAATAAAAATCCAACCTATATGAATCGTGATAAAACAAACACCTTTTGTATAACTCAGAGAATCTGTTCTATAAACAAACAAAAATCCTCAAAACAAAAATCCTCAAAATAAACAAACAAACAAACAAAACAAAACAAAAAAAGCCCACACAACCCAAAAACCAGTTGGTGGGTGCAGAAATACAGGCTCTGGCAGGGAGGTTGAACTGGATGGTCTTTCAAGATCCTTTCCACCCCCTGACATTCTCTGATTCTTTGAAATGTTTTCTCCATCTGGATATATTTCTAGCAGGCAAACTCTGAAAAACCTTTTTCAGAGAATGATGCAGAGTGCACACACAGCTGTTGAGATTCACTGCTCTAACCTGTAACACCAGAGATAGTCCTACTGGTGAAGCAGGCTTAAGGGGCAGACAAACTGACAGCTGGTTGATTTCTTCTCTTGCACATAAATCCCATTTAGAATGGGATTAAGATCACTGGAAAACAACCTATTGACTGAACAATAAACCCTTTCTAGAAAGGTGGCAGAAACATTTTTTATTGTTTCAATCATATAAATGGGGCTTAAAATACTTTCTGATAATGGGAGGCAACATTTTAGAAACTGTCTTCAGGTTACTTCAATTTACCAAGGACTTAGATTAAGGAGAGATATGGTATCTACCATCCCCAAGTAAGCTTTTTTAAAGCATTTAAACAATGTTTGGACATAGTGTTCAAACATTTTAGATCATAAAAATGCAAAGCAATGTAATCTTACATTCTAACTGTAAGTGGAAGTTGCTATATAATTTCATTCCCCCACTCACTGAGAACGGAATAATTTCAGTCAGAGCACAGATCAGGTTTAGTTTAGTTAAAATACTGTTGAACGTTTTGTAGCCTATGTACACACCTAAATTTGCAGATGAAGTTTGCAGAAGACTGACCAAGTAAGTTTGGTGTGTTGGTTTTACACAAAACTGAAGAAAGCAGGCTACACTGACTGATGAAAGATTAAACAGAGAGACTCTCTCTATTGGCTTCTGCAAAAAGAATATATTTAATTCAGTGGGTTGCCTGAACTTATACTCAAGTTCATAAACTGAATGCACTAAATTCCCACATAACCTGTCTCTCAATATACATCAGTACCCTTTGCCTTTAAACCTCACATTTGCTTTTATGTGGCAACTTTTAATTTTCAGATGCTGTCCATATATTAATATTAAATAATCTTCACTGGAGAATGAAACACAGCGGGCTTTGCAAGTTTGGATTAAGCCTCAGATCATAGAATCATAGAATGATTTAGGTTGAAAGGGACCAGCTTACCCAGTTCCAGCTCCCAGCTACAGGGAGGGACAATCTCCCACTAGAACAGGTTGCTCAAGGCCTCATCCAACATGGCCTTGAACACCTCCAGGGATGGAGTGTTAATGCATCCTCCATCCCAGTGTGGAATAGGATAGTCTGCATGTGTATATGAATGAGTGACAACATACTAGAAAGATGGAAATTGTGATTAAATATTGATTCATATTGAATGACGAGAATGTAACTTCACCATCAACTACTCAATCACATAACATCTTAGAACTACTAATATTGAGCCTGATTTGCTACCAAGAATCAAGTCATTGTAAGTAAAACTCCTTAGCAAATCCTGCTGAATTAGAAGGAGAAGCAGCGAAGATGCTGACTGACTGTGCTGTTAGTGTCCTTACAAAGTTAAGTGATACTGAGAGCAGCAAGGGGATCCCAGATGCATATCACACCTTTTTTTCTGGTTTAATTAATTTTTGTCTTTCTTAGATGCTCCCCCCTACCCCTGCCCCACCAACTGGATTTTACTAGATGCACTTCTACTTGTTTTGCAGCTTTCCTAGACTGATTTTGGAAGGCTGACTCCCACTTGTGTAATTGGAAAGGTCAACATGTATGGCATCCCTTAAGGAGCATAGTGCTGTTTTCAGCAGAAGCCCGCAGCAAAAAATCCTTCCTGTCAGCTGAATGGAAATCCATTGGCTCATCTTGGTAACACTGAAATGATGATCCTGAAATCCTTACTGGGACAAAGCTTTCCCTGAGTCCAAGATAGCTGATAAGTAATTGCCCAGATTAACACTTTCATTCAGTGACAAACCTGACTGCTTATAGTTTATTTCTGTTTGTGTTAGCAGTTCTAAAGCATTCTTCCAACTATCAGTACAGCTTCTCTAAGAATTTAATCCAGGAAACTAAATTAAAATTGCCATTTCAAAACAACAACAATAACAAAAAAAAACCCAGAACAAACCCATGTCATCTGCAAAGCTAACATTTTGGCAGGTTAAAATGCAAATGAAGTAAGTTTCATAAGAAACAGGAATGCTTAAAAGATTTCCAGAACCTGTTTATCACCAGAAGCAGGCACAGAAGGAAGAAAGAGAAATAGGGGCATAATAAAAGTTTACTTCTGCCAGTGTCCTGGAAGATGCAAATTTGGGCACCAAAGAGTTAAAGAAGCAATGGCACGCGGAGCACATTAAAACAAAGAGTTGGCAGCTTCTGAAGGAAAAGGGCTTGTGCTCCACTGCTCCAACTTGTCAGTCAACTCATGCCAGCACTCTTCACGTCTGCTTCTTCTACACACCCTCATTACATGTGTCTGTCTGGACTGATCTGCTCTGTTCAGAGATTGTCCTGACAAGTCAAAAATTTTGCCTTCTCTCTGCTCTGGAATTAGATGAAATCACCTCAGTTTTTTTTCTAGTCACACCAGGAGGCTTTTTGCTTATGGTATCTCTCTGTTTTCATTCACTACTTGTCTGGTTTTGATTTCTAGAATGGAGGAAGCTGAACTGCTGAAAGAAAGATTCCAGGCCATAACAGTAAGTGTGCATATAGTTTTAAGTCACTATAAAACAGATTAAATGCTTAGAAATAGTATTGCATTGCAGCGCTACTATGTGTTTTCTAAATACTGATTTAGTCAGGATCAGAAAGAGACTTATATCTGCTTGGAATTGTTACTTTTCAGTTCTGATTCATAAACTATGCTTTAAAACAGCAGGTTGCCTATGTTGGTTTTATTATGGGTTGTATTTTAATGAAAAATTAAATCCAAAGAATTGAAAGCTTCTGTGCAAGCCATTACTGGACAGTCTAAAATACACATCACTGTCATCACAGCTGAATGTTTGCCTGAAGGACAGTGGGTCAAAAGGGAGCTGGAGAATTCCAGAACGAATCAGTTTTCCTATTTCACAAGAGAACAGAAAGATTTTTTATTTGCTTTGTGGAATTAAATACAATTTCTGAATTATTTGTGATCTATCATAAATGAATATGTAATATGAATATGCTCTCTGAAATGTACAAAAAGAGGAGAACCTTACCTGTCAATTTTCAGAGAAAAGTAAAAAATAAAAAAATTGAAGCTCATGCTGAAGACATGAGAAAACATTTTCAGTTTCTGTTCTCAAGGGAAATCTGATTCAAAAGATGAGTCCCTTGAAGGAATTACTGAGCTATATTTTTAAAGGAGTATAACCTGAAATAACAAAAATGGACAAATCCAAATTCTCCTCTGATTTATCCCAACTGAAACTTACTCAATTACAAAAGGATTAAATAAAATTTAGCTCACTGGGATGAAAGGAAAACTGCAACAGGATCGCTCACTGTCAAAGGCAATCTTTTTAAAAACCAAATAAGGGAAGCAAAACTGTTCTCCAGTCTTGGCACGACAGCTTATTTGTGAAACATGCACTGGTGGCTAACTGGGGGGCACTTACTGAAACCAAACCAAGTGTGAGAAGGCATAACTAGAAGCCTACAGGAGTTGAGGAGGCAGGGGTTTAATTGGGTGGGATGATAAAAAGCAGACAGGCCCACTTGTCATTGCTGCTGGAGACATGATTCAAGCTCGCACAGGGCTGTTTAAGAAGTTATACAGGATTTAGAGCTCAATTGTTTCACTGTGATGGTGTTGGAATCAGGCCCACAACC
The DNA here is from genome assembly GCA_013396835.1 of Psilopogon haemacephalus. Lineage (NCBI taxonomy): Eukaryota > Metazoa > Chordata > Aves > Piciformes > Megalaimidae > Psilopogon > Psilopogon haemacephalus. The sequence continues at coordinate 43,244 of VWZI01017946.1, forward strand.
TGGACTTTGTCTCTAGTGTGCATGTTTCGGTGCTCTACACAAGCCAGGGCCTTGCAATGCTTTGTACTTCTTGGTATGGGAGACCTCATACCATATCAGTGTCTGAAGGGGGCCTACAGTGGAAGATCTGTTGAGAAGGGCCTGGAGCAACACAACAATGGTTTTAAACTGGAGCATGATAGATTGAGGTTGGACATACAGAGGAAGTTGTTACAGTGAAAGTGGTAAAATACTGGAGCAGGCTGCCCTGGGCAGTGGTTGGGGTCTGTCTCTGGAGACATCAAGAGCAGTGTGGCCAGCAGGGCAAGAGAGGGGATTCTCCACTTTTACTCTGCTCTCCTGAGACCCCACGTGGAGTACTGTGTACACTTCTGGAGCCCCCAACACAAGAACGACATGGAACTGTTGAAGCAAGTCCAGAGGAGGCCACAAAGATGATCAGAGGACTGGAGCACTTGTACTATGAGGACAGGCTATGAGAGTTGGGGCTTTTCAGCCTGGAGAAGAGAAGGCTCCAAAAAGACCTTGTAGTGACCTTCCAGTATCTAAAAGGGGCCTACAGGAGGGCTGGGAAGGGACTATTTACAAGGTCTTGTAATGATGGGACAAGAAGTAATGGTTTTAAACTGCCAGAGGGAAGATTTAAACTAAATATTAGGAAGAAGTTCTTTCCAGTGAGGGTGGTGAGAGAATGGCACAGGTTGCCCAGGAGGTTGTGGCTGCTCCCTCCCTGGAGGTGTCCAAGGCCAGGTTGGATGAGGCCTTGAGCAACCTGTTCTAGTGGGATGTGTCCCTACCTATGGCGGGTGATTGCAACTAGATGATCTTTGAGGTCCCCTCCAGTCTAAATAATTCTATGATTCTAGATCAAACTAAATGTGTCTCTGGACAGCCTGATCTAGTTGGAAGTGTCCCTGCTCACTGGAGGTTGGACAAGATGACCTTTGAGGGTCCCTTCCAAGCCAATGGAATCTGTATGCAGCATGAGAAATGAGGCAGCATGCTTGCCTGAAGAGGATTCCAGTGCACATCCTAGGGTTAACAATCTCTAGCTTCATCTTTGCCTCCAGATGAACACTAAAGAAGTACTTTAAGAAAGAACTGTAACAGCCTCAAGTGTGTTGCATTACAGGAAGTAGGGAATCACATATGGATTCTGGCCATGACTTCATTTATTACACTCATTGCATAAACAAGATATATACTCTCTACTTCCATCAGCTGAGAGAAGTTAATTGAAATACCCTCTTTGTTGCAATGTTCTGCAGTAATGAAGGTGACCCAATGTGGTGAACTTATCATTCAGGGCATTTAAGAATATGCAGTACAAGTTATTTAAGATAACAACACGTTAGGATTACCACTGTGAGCTATTCAGTGCTTATCCAAAGCAACACACCTGGGGATTTCAAGTGCTATGAATGCTGTAAAGAATCTAACAGAGGGCAGCAAGGGTCACTCAGAACAATAAACATCTGTCCTTGCACTAAAGCATGACTGGCTTCTGTTGTCAAATTCTTGGCTCCTTTAGAGCCTCTAACTCTCACAGCACCACCGAGGGTTTCCAAATTAATCTCCTGTATCCTCTATATAACAAAGCAAAAATGGAAACCCTATTATTAAGATTTTTGATGCTCCCACAGCTCTGAAAAGGAGCTGTTTTTTCCCTGTTGCATAGCTTCAACCTACTGCTGGTGTATACAGAATATCTTAAGTAAAATCAAATGCATGCATTTTATAGAATCTTAGACTCATAGAATGATTTAGGTTGGAAGGGACCTCAATGATCATCTAGTTCCAACCCCCTGCCATAGGCAGGGACACCTCCCACTAGAACAGGTTGCTCAAGGCCTCATCCAACCTGGCCTTGGACACCTCCAGGGAGAGAGCAGCCGCAACCTTCCTGGGCAACCTGTGCCAGTGTCTCACCACCCTCACTGGAAAGAACTTCTTCCTAACATTTAGTTTAAATCTCCCCTCTGCCAGTTTAAACCCATTAGTCCTTGTCCTGTCATTACAAGACCTTGTAAATAGTCCCTCCCCAGCCTTCCTGTAGGCCCCCTTTAGATACTGAAAGGTCACTACAAGGTCCTCTTGAATCTTTCTCTTCTCCAGTCCTCTGAGCATTTTTGTGGCCTCGTCTGGACTCGCTTCAACAGTTCCATGTCGTTCTTGTGTTGGGGGCTTCAGAACTGTACATAGTACTCCACGTGGGGTCTCAGGAGAGCAGAGTAAAAGTGGAGAATCCCCTCTCTTGCCTTGCTGGCCACATTGCTCTTGCTGCAGTCCAGGACACGATTGGCTATTAGAGAGATTGTCATATCTTTAAAATACAAAAGCTTTTGTGTTTGCTGTGACTAATATTGAGACAAAACAGTCATAGAGGGTTAGGCTTAGTTCTTATCCATGATACAGGAAAACCAAAATTATAGAAGATTCAAATCGTAATTAAAGATTTGAATTGTGGCACCTCTGCAGTTTAAACCATCGGACTAAAAAGTGTCCACATGTCCTGATAAGACCATTCAAAACCCAAGCATCGCCCAAGGAAAAGTTATCTAGATACCAAAGTCCATCAGCTAAAACATCAGCTGCTGCGTTAGCTTTGACATGACATGGCATCTGCCATAGGACCAAGCAGACCAACACTTATGGCCTTGTGCCACACTAGTCTGGCACACAAGACACTTAGCAAGACACAGCTCCTTAGATGTTTCCCTTTCTTTCACACAGATTCTGTTTAGAACACAACTTTTTCCTAAGCTGAAAAGTCAGGAAAGGTTAATACTTTTTCACCAGGAGTGAAAATTAGGACCAAAGCTCAAGTTTCATCTTGCATTGCTGCACAAGAGAAGGGAAGGGATGATGGTTTGTTTTCATCAAAAGCAAATCTTGCTCACATTGACAAGAGTATTAGAAGATTAGAGGACTCCTTCCAAGCAACATGATTATCTACAAGGGAAGAGTAGGAAGTTCAGTAGAAATAAGGATCCCTTGGCTGTCTCAGAACAAGCACTTACTCCATTAGATGTATAGTCAGAAGTTTGCACAGCAAGATGTGATTTGCAGACAAAGTACAAAAAAATACACTGTAGGAAGTGTCCTAACAGGTTTTAAGAATTATTCTGGCAACACAAGATTCAAAAAGGTTCCTCATACAGCTTCTGGCATTAGACTTTCAGCTTTCTTTGTCTAGGTATATAAAAGGCAATCTATTTCAACCTATTTAATCTGGATAATTGTGTTATGGATACTTATTACCAGCCAGTGAAATTAAAACATGCTATAACACCAAAGGATACAAGTAGGGAAAAAATTTTTTAAAAGACTTTAAGAGAAAAAAATATTTGATGCAAGAGAAATATGACAAGAGAAGATACAAAAGGACTGTTTAAATTGACTTAGAATATTTTTTAACAGCATAAACCAAGTGAAAGTTCATTCTCTAAGAGCCTTATCCAGAACTTCAGCAAAGAGAAAAAACAGTTTCCTTAAGAATTGTAGCAATCTGTAACCACAAGCTCTTGCCATACTTTGTTCCTCTTATGCTGGGTTACTTAAAGGCTATTTTTACAATGAGATCAGGAACATTTCAAAATTGAGGAAAAGTGTGTATTGTAAAGACCAGATGTCACCAAAATCAGGACTGGCTGAGTAAAATCCAGCATAGCAGCTCTTGCATAAAGTCTCTCAAAAGAGACTGCAGGGGAAATGACATATGGTAGCAATCTTCACAGAGAGCTTTGTTAAGTAAAGAACATTGGCAAAAGACAAAAATACTACACAGATGAAAGCTGCATGTGTCTTGAGGCTAGATCTCTGCTTGCTCTGTTCAGTGTAAAGAGGCAGAATAACACCATCGAAGACAAACTCTGAAGTACAGATAGTGTTAAAAGATGGCTAATGCACTTTAAAGACTAAAAGGGAGAACACTCACCCTCACTCACCTACTGAAGCCCAGCAGAGTATCAGCTAGGCTAGGCCAGCCTGTAGTCCTACCCTTGATCTCTACAAGGCTAAGTTGTTTTTTCTGCTTGAGAGTCCAGTGCAGAATCACAAAGATGCTGAAGGGAATGGAACATCTCTCTTATGAAGAGCGCCTGAGGGAGCTGGGGCTCTGCTGCTAGTAGAAGAGGAGCCTGAGGCATGGCTTCAACAATGTAAATAAAGATGTAAAGGTAAGTGGCAGATGGATAGAACCAGACTCTGCTCAGTGATGCCCAATGACAGGACAAGAGACAATGATGGAAGCTGAGGCATAGGAAGTTCCATGGAAACATGAGGAATTTTTTCTCTGTGAGGGTGACAGAACACTGGAACAGGCTGCCCAGGGGGGTTGTGGAGTCTCCCTCTCTGGAGATATTAAAAACCCACCTGGATACATTCCTGTGTGATCTGGTCTAGGTGATTCTGCTCTGGCAGTGGGGTTGGACTAGATGAGCTTTCGAGGTCCCTTCCAGCTCCTGACATTCTGTGACTCTGTGATTCTACTTTTTATCCATCAACAAAGAACACACACAATGGGCCCACTGCTGATTTCTGATTTCCAGTAACAGTGAAGTGACTCAGCCAAGCATGCTATGGCTCTTCCAGATACCAGATCCTAGGATAACAATGGAGAGCAAATCCCAGGTCTTATATCAATCACTTCCTTCCTGACCTCCTACACTGCCTACTCACAGCTGGTTCCTCCTATATGTGAGGAACTTAACTGCGTCCTGTACCATACTTGTATGAAAACAGACTCTGGAAAAAAAAAAAAAAAAAACCAAAAACCACCAAACACAAAACCACCAGACCAAACCAACTGACCAAAAATACCCAAACCAAACCAAGCAGGACACTTCCATAAAGGATAACAGATTATTACATTTACCTCCCTAAAATATGCCAAGAAACAAGTGCCAAAGTTGCCACATCCAGTACAGGATTTTATACTATTAAGACTGGCCAAGGGAAGAGTCTATTAATACAGCTTGGAAAGGTTAGTTTCCCTTGGCATGATTTCTTTTCCACTGACTGCTGAGGACACCAAGTACTAAATCAGTGTTTGGTTTCTTATGGAGCAGTCAAAGGATAATCTACATGACAGCAGCTATCCAAAGACAAGAGAAGCTCAATTGTTGCCAGAGACTGTTCCTTCTGTTTCCTTTTTCCTATGATCTGTAGCAAAAAGGATGAAAAAGACACCATGACAGATCAGTACTGCTAGAGGCTTTTCCTTTCTAAACTTCAGCAGCTATAAAAACAGCCTTTGCACTTTTTTTTCCAGATTGAGAGGTAATGAAATAAATTCTCTGTGGTCATCTTTACCACTACCTGAATAATTAAATCAATTTCTCTTAGCTTATTCCCATTTATTTCTGTTATAAGCCATGAGATACATAAACTCATTGCTGGATACCCCAACATCTCATTTCATATGGGGATTGTAGTAGTTTAAGGCTTATTGGAGAATTCCAGTAAAAGAAATCAGGACTTTCTTGAAAATTCAGTGCAAAATCTAAATAAATTAGAGCATTGGATATGAAAGAATAATAATGCTAAAGTCTGTATCATTCACTGGTTTGCTGAAAGGGATAAAACAATGTAGGAACAGTTTCACTCTTGGCTTTTGGGCACTGTCTGTCACTGTTCCTTCACCTCTCTGCCTTCTCCACATGGTGTGTTAACCTTCTCCAGATAACACCTGAGCCTTGCTGGTTTTCCATCCAGAGGAGAGAAGGTGGCAGCGTTGGCCCCTTCTGGGCTTTTTTGGGGAGAAGGGTTGGATTTCTTTATTATTTCTCAATTGTATATAATTGTAAATACCTGTAAATATATTGTGTATATATGCATTGAAATTTAGCTTGCTGTAAAATAGAGCTGTAGCTTACTGCCAAGTCATCTGAGCTGGGCTGATAAATTTTAATTTGGGGGGTGATTTCCTAAACCCACCACAGTGATGCATCACAGCTGCACAGTGTAGGCAATGAAGTATTTTTCTTGCCCTATATGATCTGTGGGCTGTTTTAGGAATTTTGTTCAGGACTTATTTCTAATCTCATTCTGCATATGCAATTGTGCTCAGACGTTATTTCTTCCTATTTTCCTTACCTGACCTTCCCAACAGTAAATTATTTTTAATTTGGATCATACTTAAATTACAGAATCACAGAATGTTAGGGCTGTAAGGAACCTTGAAAGCTCATCCAGTTCAAGCCCTCTGCCAGACCAGGGACACCTAGACCAGATCACACAGGAACACATCCCAGCAGGTCTTGTGTATCTCCAAAGAGGGAGACTCCACAACCCCCCCAGGAAGCCTCTTCAAGGGCTCTGGCACCTTCAGAGAAAAAATACTTCCCTCATGTTTCCATGGAACTTCCTATGCATCAGCTTCTACCATTGCCTCTTTTCCTGTCATTGGGCATCACCCAGCAGGGCCTGGCTCCATCCTCTAGGTACACAACTTTACTTATTTATAACCAGGAATGAGGTCACCCCTCAGGCTCCTTCTTTCCAAGCAGCACAGACCCAGTTCCCTCAGGTTCTCCTCCTAAGATGTTCCACTGCCTTCAGCATGTGTGTGGCTCTGTGCTGGACTCTTTCAAGTAGTTCCCTGAGGTCCTTCTCGAACTGAGGGGCCCAGAACTAGACACAATATTCCAGACACAGCCTCTGAAGGGCAGAGTGGAGGGGCAGGAGAACCTCTCTCGACCTACTAACCACAGCCTGTCTAACCCACCCTGGGATGGCATTGGCCATCTTGGCCACCAGAACACATAGCTGATTTATGGTCATTAACATCTTTAATGATATTCAGAGAAACAGTAATGAAAACCATACCTGCATAGAACTCAGGAGCTGCTGCTGGGAATTATGGACTGCCTGTGTGCTATATAAGCTTCAGAATAAGACTTAATTTACATGGATTAATTTTACTCTACTGATGACTTCAAACATTATTTTTTTAGCAGCAAATAATTTCTCTAAACACAGATTTATTGTTCTCTTAATTTGCAGGACAAGAGAAAACTGCAAGAAGAAATTACACAGAAACGTCTAAAAGTGGAAGAGGAAAAAATGAAACACCAACATTTAAAGGTAGTGTTTGATTTATTTAACTAAGGATGGCCCCAATTTGTTCAGCACAAAAAAAAAATTTTGGATTTTGATTGCAAGCCTTCTTGCAATTAAGTTATGTATTTTACTGTCAAATTTTCACAAATTTTTGGAGTCTTGCCAGGACTCCATTTTA